>JANVCC010000021.1:2059380-2108081 GCA_025345505.1 Todiramphus chloris collaris
TTCCCCTCCTTTTTATTCCCTGTTCCCTTCCCCTCCTTTTTATTCCCCTGTTCCCTTCCCCTCCTTTTTATTCCCCTGTTCCCTTCCCCTCCTTTTTATTCCCCTGTTCCCTTCCCCTCCTTTTTATTCCCCTGTTCCCTTCTCTTTTTTCCTTTTGTTTGTTTTGTTCTGTTCTGTGTACATAAATGTTTTCTGACTAACACCTGCCCCATCTGTGTTGCTTCAAGATCACTTCCTGGTTTGTTTGGTTTTCACATCTAGCTCTAGGAGATAAAAAGCCTGCTGCCTGAATTTTATCTGATATAAAGTACAGCATTTTCTTTGATCTTAACCACATGTATGTTCAACCTGCTAGTGCAGCATGTTCTGGATGCCAAAAATAAATACAGTTTCCAAAGAGTCAAAAGATGAAGAGGTAATCAGGGGTTTATAAGCCACGAGTCTGATCATTGCCTTGAGGAAGATCCCTGGGCTCTTCGAAGGGAGTTACCACTCATTGGGAAATCTTGGGTGACTTGTGTCAGAATGTAAAACCTTGTTTTGAGGCAGTTGATTTCACATCTTCTGGTATCATATTATTTATGGCATGTCTACTTCTCTGCTTTGTTAGGTTCTTTACCAGAGTTTGAGAGACTTGCTAGAGTATGAAGGAAGCGTGGAAGATGATATGATGATAACATTTCAAATCTCTCACACGGATCTCTTTGGCAATCCAATGATGCACGACTTAAAGGAAAACGGTGATAAAATTCCTATTACGAATGAAAATAGAAAGGTACACTCAAATATTTAATGCTTTTTTTAACAGAAGCTGTAGTTTTCCAGCACTCTGTTGCAAGATTACATAGCACTCTATAAAAGTTTAGGCTCACTTCCAATTTTAAGTTTAAAATCCCTTAAAAATTGCCATAGCACAGTGTGGCTGTAAGCAGAAAAGGCTTCCCTTTCAAAGGAAGCGTCGCTACGAGCACATGTAGCTTCTGGGTGTGGAGTTTGACCTGTTTGTGAACTGTTTGAAACTTGCTCTTTGTTATGATCTGTGCTCAGCTTCTACTCAGCCATCTGTGTAGAATTACAGAATTCAATGTATTCTGGGGTTTTGTGTTTTGGGGAGATACTTTTAGTGGCATGTGGCAAAGTACTAAGGTTTTTTTGGGGATTGTTTCCTTACAGGAATTTGTCAATCTGTATGCTGACTATATACTCAATAAATCAGTAGAAAAGCAGTTCAAGGCCTTTCGGAGAGGATTCCACATGGTGACCAATGAATCTCCTTTGAAATATTTATTTAGACCAGAGGAAATTGAATTACTTATTTGTGGAAGTAGGGTAAGAATCCTGAATGTACACCAGAAAGTGGAGCTTTTTTGAGCCTAAGTTATATAATCAGTGGTCATTTTTTTTTTTTAAATGTCATCTTCTTACAGAATTTAGATTTTCAAGCACTAGAAGAAACTACAGAATATGATGGTGGCTATACGAGAGACTCGCTTATTATTAGGTAATATATATAATTTTTTTTCCTACTTTCTGAAAGATTAAAAGCCTTTTACATGCCCGTTTCTTCGTAATGAATTACATATTGTAAGAGTATTTTTGTAGTAATGGAGATGAGACTCTGTTATGTAGAATTGCACTTTACTCAAGTACTGTCCTTAGAAAAGAGTTCTCTCTGCTTGTCTTTAGCTTCCAGTGCATCTTTGGTAAAGCTTAAAAGGGATTTTTCCCTGAGGGTTTGGGGTTTTTTTTCCTTTCCCTTATACCCTGTAGTTAAACCCCTGTATAATCCATTTCAGTAAATTAGAACTGCTGTGCCACTGCTGAAAAAACAAAACAGTCACACACACCACAGGGTTTGAATAGGTTGCACGTGTAGAACTTTCTTCTCTAATTAGAATTCAAGTAAATTCAGTGGTTTTAATGTGTTTTTTTTGTTTAGCTTCTTGTCCCCTTTGACTAGAGAACTCTGAAGACAAGGGACAGAGAACTGCATCTCCAGTCCTTTAGACTTTGCCAACTCCTTACCTAGTCCCTGCTAGGGTAGAAAACCTTTGACAGAAACTGTATTTGTTTATTGGGGTGTTTAAGGAGGTGGTAGAAATGGGCAGTCTAGTGGAACCAGTACAATTTTTTCAGAAAATAGGAATAATGAAGGAAAAAATATTTGCAGATCACTTATGGGCTCAATGAGCATGTAAAAGAAGTTAAACTTCAGTGCTTTGGTAATATTTCTCATTTCTAGTTCTGACTCTCATCGATGGGTAAATACATCCTTGTTAGTTTGGGTTTATGAATGCAACTTGTGAACTTTGATGTTAGAATTGATGAGAATTCCTAAACCTTCAACATTTAATTGCTTCCTGAAAATCTCACTTATACCGAAGAAAATGTTCAGTTTCCTTACTTTCTGATTTCTTCCTTGATAGGGAATTCTGGGAAATAGTCCATTCATTTACAGATGAACAGAAAAGACTATTCTTACAGTTTACAACAGGCACAGACAGAGCCCCTGTGGGAGGACTTGGAAAGTTAAAGATGATCATAGCCAAAAATGGCCCAGATACAGAGAGGTAAAAAAAAAAATCCAACCATATTTTTTAAAAAAATCTACATTTTTGCCTGTTTGTTTTTGAAATGCAAGCATGTTCTGTGCTGTTAATTTATAAACTGAAATCTGAAAGTTGAATCTTTAAGCAAAATAGATTCTCTTTACGCGGGTTGTTTTGGCTTTGTGAAGTAACGATGTATTTCTTGCATCATGTTCCCAGATCTGAATTGGGTTTTGTTCTTGTTTTTCTTTTGTTTTTGTTTGTTTTTCCCCACAGGTTACCTACATCTCACACATGCTTTAATGTACTTTTGCTCCCGGAGTACTCAAGCAAAGAAAAGCTTAAAGAAAGATTATTGAAGGCCATCACGTATGCCAAAGGATTTGGCATGCTGTAATAAAGATAAGAAAAGGGATTAAAAAAAAAAAACGATGGTGATGATGTCCCTGTCCAAAAAGGCCATAAGAATAGTGAGCTACAGTAGTCACCTGTGTTTGTGCCTCCCTTCTTTAATGGGGACATTGGGCTGGAACAGCAGATTTCAGCTGCTTATATGAACAAAATCTTTATTTTTTCTTTTAGCGTGAAAGTGTTACATATTCTTTCACTTGTATGTACAGAGAGGTTTTCCTGAATATTTATTTTAAGGGTTAAATCACTTTTGCTTGTGTTTATTACTGCTTGAAGTTGAGCCTTTTTGAGTATTTACAAGAAAACAAACTGTACTCTCCCAAGGAAAATATTGCCATCATTTGTAGATCATGTAACCTTCAAGTATGTGCTATATTTTTGTCCCTGTATCTAATCAAATCAAGAACTGTACTTTTTGAAGAGTTTGCTTTTGAAACTTGAAGTCTTGGAAAACAGTGTGATGCAATTACTGCTGTTCTAGCCCCCAAAGAGTTTCTGTGCAAAACCTTAAGAATCAATAAAGATGGAAGGGAGAACTTGGAATGTTAAATTGCAGCCTTGAGAACTTTACTTTAGTCACAGCACAACGATTAAAATTCATTTCACTATATGTTGTCTTCACATGTCTTGTAATAAACTGTGTTTTTAATTAGGAGACATTTCTTAGCATATGAAAGGGTAGAAATTTTTAGTTACTTTTTTAAAAACAGAAGTTTACTGGGGAAAGTGCATTTTCAACTGAACAGCTTTAGAGTAGGGAGTGAAGTGTTTGGGAAAAAAAAAAAAATAGGAAGTTTTTGCTATATTATAAACAAAGCATGTGGAAGTGCACTTAAAATGAAGTTTTATTCTTAATTGCCTATTATGTTGACATTTTAAATAGACAATCCAAAGTCTTCCCTACGTGTTCTGTCATCACCATTTATTTAATGAATTGTTTCCTCCTTATCAAGGCACATGATCAGTGTTGCAACATAATCTAAAGGGATGGCTACTGCATTTTTAATCTCATCTAACGATAAGCAAAATTGAGGCCTACTTCATGTTGTACACTTCCAACCATTAAATAAACTGTTAGAAAGCAAGCACTAAGGTGATGTTCATCTACTCCATCAAGTAATGGGTAGGTTTTTTTAATTTAACTCTACAAATCATATCGGAAATAAATCCTTTACCTTTCGTAGTCTGTGTTTTAATGTTAATTTCTCCTGTTGCAATACGTGCTGGAGGGATGCTGCTGTGTTTAAGCCCAGGCCTAACTGGCCCATCTCTTTTTTTTCCCAGTCCAAGCTGCAGCAGGGATGCAGAGCTGAGCTTGTGCCTTGACAATTGCTATAACTGACTCCGACTGATCCAAACCCATGACTGTGTGGAATTGGCATTAAAAGGCGTAGTTTGGAAATCCTTGGAAGAAAGAAAAGATGTCTTTCAGGACTATTTTAATAAATTCTTTCTAGTAATAGAAACAGACAACTGTCATGTAACTATGATGCTGAATAAAACAGTGACCTTGTTTTTCACCACGGTTCAGTGAAAAAGAAAACAAGTGACTCCCTGACTTTGGTAAATTGGATGTTCAATTATTTGATTAGAAAACACTGTAGTACAGCAGAATTTGAGGGTTACAGGTACGTAGAACCTCTCCAGAAGTGAAACGGTAGCGATGTGGGGTCCAGCCACCTTCCCCCTCCCACATCCAAGCCAGTGCAAGACTGCCCATCCCAAAACGTGCTGGGAAGGGAGAAGTGCTGGCTGCCTTCTGGCCTTCGATCTCCAGGGGGCACGTGGGCCATGCCTCCTTGAACATTCACCTCCTCGCATGCCCTCGAAGAAGAAAAACACAAGCTACCCCACCTCTCGGCAGAGCGGCCGATTCCTTCGGATCCGGAGCATCTTTGGGTGTAGGTGGTGAGAGCAGGATTCACCGAGTGCCTTGAGGTGTTTTGTGATAAGTGTGAACCACGTCGTGATGCTCCCGGGTGGTATGTACTATGGCACTCATGGAATACTGTCAAGCTCTGTCCCTATAACTTGTTTTCTCCTCTTGCAGCTCGGGATGGTGGTTATGCCCAGTTAAACGTGGAAGATTCCTGTTGGGTTTTTTATACAGGTCCAAAAGCTGGGAGGGCAGGGTGATGGAATAGCAATACAAAAGTTCTCTTAACTGAAGTGCTGTCGTTGTAAATATGCTTTTTCTGTCTCCCTTTTAGCATTAAAATTAGAATAACACATAATCGTGTTGGCCTTTAAAAGCCTAAGTTGTTTGTCAAGGAATCCTTTCCAGGTAAGATAAAAGTACTTCGTATTTGATGGATTTCCCAGGTAAATATTTACTGCTTCTCCCCCAAAATGCCACTGAATTGAACCCTTATCTCCTTAGCAGTGTTATAAATGTGCTAATTGTCCAGCAGCAGCAGTTAATAACGTTTAAAATACAAACATCTTGGAAGTCTTGTAGCTGCAGGTGGCTCTCCTGCCCTACAGAAGTTCCAGTCAGTCTTCTGTTGCTGGAAACTTTTGTCAGAGTGGGGGAAATGCCATTTAAGTTCTTTTTTTTTCCCTATGCTCCAGGCACACCTGAAATGTCTTTCACCTTCACTTACTCTTTCAGCAGCGTTTAGCAAATTTTAAGCTCTACAAATTTTACCTCAAACTTGTGTGTCACTGGAATACCTTTGAGTGAGAGAGAGGACTCCGAAGGTAGCAGCCTGATGCCCATGTGCTGATGCTTTTCTTCTCTGGGTGCCCTTTGGAGAGACAAGGACCTACTGGAGAGAGTCCCGACGGAGGCTATGAGGATGATGAAGGGACTTGAGCATCTCCCCTATGAAGACTGAGGGAACTGTGGCTGTTGAGTCTTGAGAAGCCTGAGAGGGGATCTTATTAATGCCTATAAATATCTGAGGGGTGGGTGTCAAATAGAAGGGGCCAGGGTCTTTCCAGTGGTGCCCTGGGATAGGACAAGGAATAACAGGTACAAATTTCAGCATAGAAGGTTCCACCTCAACAGGAGGAGAAACTTCTTCACTGTGAGAGTGCCAGAGCCTGGCCCAGGCTGCCCAGAGAGGCTGTGGAGTCTCCTTCTCTGGAGACTTTCCAACCCCCCTGGCTCTGTTCCTGTGTGGGCTGCCCTGGGTGACCCTGCTCTGGCAGGGGGGTTGGACTCCATGATCTCCAGAGCTCCCTTCCAACCCCCACCATTCTATGATTAACACGTTAGCAGAAAAATACCTTTGGCATCTCCGCATTGTCTCCTTTAACAAATGCCTCTCCCAGGGTTTCCTTCTGCACCCCAGTAGACTGCCAAGGTGTGTCCAGCCTTGGTGCAAAGGGGACATCAGGCTTCTATCTGGATTGCCTCAACAATGAGAGCAATGGAAGATGTGCTGAAAAGTGTGGCTCGAGTAGTGAACAAAGAGCACTTTTCCCAGAGTCCCTTAGGGGTGAAGGGGTTTGTTCAGTGCTGAGGGTGGGCGTGTTGGCACGGGACTCTGCGTGACCAGAGCATCACCTCTTAAAAGAGGAAAGCTTTAGTTTGTTGCTAAAATTATTTTAGGAAGAGCCGTCAGAAGCGAGCACAGCTCGGTTCACTAAGGAATAGTGGTTTGTGAACTGGGCTTATTTTGGGCTCAGCAGGCAGGAGCCTGAGGTGGGACTGTGGCAGCCAAAGAGCCCCTCTCCAGCCCTGTGCTTTCAGGAGAGCTGATGCTGGGGTGGACTGGTGGTGAGCCCTGGGCTCCCAGCAGCTCTGTTACCACAGGCAATCCAGGCTTCTTGCAAATAGCTGCAGCAGGAGCTTCACCCCACACGTCACACCACGCAGCCATGATGCACCTCATGGGCTGAGCCTCCAGGCAGCCTGCACCGTGGGCTACCCAGACACTTGCCCGGGCTTCTGCTCTGGGAAGCAGGGAGTGGGACCCAGGTTTCCATGCTGCTGCTGTTCAGCAGGAGGACAACCCCCACAGCATCAGCTTTAATGTTCTGTGGCACCACTGTACCCAGTTACCTCCAGGTAAATTTGGAATCTCAGCAGGGGATGAAAAATTTCCTGATTGTCTCAATAATTTTCAGGGTGAAGACACTTCAGTCAGGCTCAACATTTGGGCTGGGCTTTGTTATGCAGAACAGCTCCAGTGTTTCAAGTGAAATGGAGCAAGAATTTCTTCTGAGCTTAGGCATGCAAAATCCAGCCTTTCCCGACGAGAGCTTAGCTGATGATGGTTGGTCTCAGAATCACAAGGGTTTGCTGTAGGTTACCTACAGTTCCCACTTGCATTTGTGCACAACTTGATTCGACTTTCAGAATTACAATTGATGGAAATGATCAAAGTTGGTACCAAATTCATAAGACCATCAAGGACTTGAAGTTAATTTTACTGAGAAATTGTTTTCTGCCATTATAAAGGAGAATTTTACTGGCATTTGCCTTTAGACAGGGAACTTCTTACCCAGATGAATTATCTGGAAAAGAGGTGAAGCAATGGCATGTATTTTTCTCCAGTGCTCCTTCTGAAGGTGTCTTCAAGCTGTTGATTTTTCTGGTTTTATCACTCACAAAACTGCAAAGAGCGTCTGGCTGCCGGCTTGCTCACAGTTACTTGCTACAGGACCTTGGCTTAACCCTCCAAAGCTGTAAGGTTTCTGTCTTCATAGCTTTGCTTGTCGTTAAATCACCAAGCGAGGGGCTGATCAGCAACTGGAGGACTCTCCTGCCACTGACATTGCCTCCTGATGTCACCACCTTGTCACTGAACCTGAGAATCTTCCTCCTCCTCTTGTCCAAGAAGTTTCCAGTACATCTTTGGTTGAGTTTCTGGTAAGTGATGTTGTGGCCAAGCCTAAAAAGGGGTGGACCAGGGACTGTGTTGAAAGCCACTGGGACAGAGTCCATGGAGCAGAAAAAGCAACTTTTCCCTTGATGTGTCTGTGGACTGTGGTTCCTGTGAGCTTTTCTCTCTGAAGAGCAGGAAGTGGCATAAGGTAGGCATTGGTTTGGGATCCCAGAGCCTCCTTGAATGGAAGGAGGGAATTTTACAGGTAGAAGATTGCAAGTAGAAAAGGTTTATGACCTTTGAAAGCCACAGTCAATTTGTTTTCTGATTCCCCCCCCCTTTTAGCCCTAGAGGTTGTTCCTCGGGGGTTTCATGTGTTCCCTACCCCATCCACTCCAGGCAGAGTGGAAGGGAGTGGGGCTTCCCCATAAGGGCTTCCCAGGCAGCATCCTCAGGCTCTGGATCATGGATGGGGCTGGGGGGAGGTGGGGATTCCTGGATTGACAGCTTCCCTCAGGAAAGCTGCCACAGCTTGAGCTGCCAGATCCATTTAGCACAGAATTCATTTTGCTCCCAGGAATAGGCAAAGGGTTTTTCTGAATGTTATATCATGGGAAAAAGGGTTTGATTCTCTCTGTCTGTTCCAGGATGGAAACATGAGTAAAAGATCCAGGAGGCTTTGAAGCCAAGTACAAATGCTGTCATCTCACAAATCTTCAGGATGAGAAGCACCTCTCCTTTAGTCAGCCTGCCTGCATTATCTCCTTGGACAGCCTGGACTTGGCCTGGCCTGTGAAACCCTCTCATCCTTGTCATCAAGAGGGATACAGAAACACAGCCATCTTCCAAACGTTTGTGGGCAAAGGGGAAATGAATGGTTCATTTTTTTTAATGTAAATCAGAGACCTCGTTGGTTGTACCTTAATAAATAACCAGAAGGAATAAAACTGCAAAGCAGCAGCTGGCCAAGAGAAGAGCATCAAATGCAGGGCTGTTCCTTTCCTGGGCTGTTTCTGCAGCGAGAGCTGCAGGGCCAAGTTCATCCCCAACCCTTGGCTGGGTGTCAGGGGCTCTCTACAGAGCCAGGGGCTCTTTTGCTGTCACCACCATTTCTGTTCAGTTCATTGAAGGTTCCAGAGTAGAGCTTTCTCCTGGGAAAGCTGCTGAAGGAATAGCCCGGGACGAGGGGAAAAGGATGGGGTACTGCTTGAGAGCACTTTGGAGAGCAGCAAGGCTTCAGTTGCTCGCTGCTGGGGAGCAGGGCCTGGGCCTTAGCCCTTCTCCTGGCAAAGCTGACTCCAAGCATGGGCTGGAGCAGGGTGCTGCTGCTCCCTCAGCTGCACTTGTCCTCCTTTTGTACCTGCAGCAGATGTTTGACCACCCTGAACCTTGTCCAGCGGGTGCCTTGCTTAGCCCAGGCAGCTCAGAACACCAGTACCACCCCATGGCTGCCCATTCCAGCACAGGGCAGCTCCTCTACTGGTGTGAAGCGAGGGCTGTGGCCATTAAACCCCTTGGCAGCTTCGGGGAGTCTCTTCAAACGTTCTCCAAGAGCTGTTCCATTCCTTCCCTTCTCTTGAAGGCCCCTCGTGCCAGGCACTGCCCAGTGCTTTGGGGGGATTTTTGGGAGGTGATGTGCGTGCACAAGTAGCAGAAAGCTGCAAACACTGCTGGCCACGGCACCATCCCTGCTGTGCCTCCTTCCATGGAGCTTGGGGAGGGGAGGACAGGAGATGGGGGGCAGGGGCACGAGGAGCTGGGCAGGGCTCCTCTGCACCCCACGGGGGAAGGTGGGTGGCGGTCAGGCTCCTGTGGTATCCGGAAAGACAGCGACGGTGTCAAAACTGGGCCCGGGACCAACTCCCTGTGCCAGCTGCCCTGGGGCGAGAGAAGAACATCCCACTTGGTTTCCTGTCACTTCAGATCTCTCTTCCAGCTAATGATTTTCTGGGCCGTGTACCACTGACGTGCTCAAAGGCTGCTACAATCCAGCAGGCTGGGGCTAAGAGAAAACACAGAGCTGCTTGAACGTTACTCAAAATATTTTAATGTACATGCTGCAGCCACGTTAAAGAAGGGGGAAAAATCATGTTACAGAGATGAAGGATGTCCAAGGATGTGATTTCATCACAACAAAAAGCTTCAGATTTTGAAGTGTCTGAAGCCAGCAGCATCAAAATAGCTCTTTTTTCTGGCATGGGAAAACCAGGCCAAGAGGCATGGTAAAGGGAAGAGCAAACTTGTAATTCAGTTGGTAGCTGAAGCTGTTCTGATCCGTTGGGTAGAGGAGCATTCTCGGAGGTTGTGAGGTTTTATTAACAGGTATAAATAATGCTGTGAACAGTTCTATTTGTATGTACCTAGTGGGTAGGCAGATACTTCCAGAGAACGCTGACTGCTGTAGAACGTGACAATAAGCATGAAACCCCTGCCAGAGCTGGTGCTTGAGCAACACCATTTTTGGTGTTAACCAGATTTTGGAGGAAAATAAGGACAAGATTCAGCTGATGGTCCAAAACTCCTGAACCCCACTTGCCGTGGCTTGGTCTCAGCTACTTCCTAAAGTCCTCGTCACTGGAAATCTTGACAGTAGTGGGTCAGCCCAGCCTACAGTGGATAGCTAAGTCTAGTTGGCTTCCAGGCTGATGGTAACAGGAGTTTAGAGGTGGGCCATGTGTGGGCATCTACTACCTGATGGGCTCTCTGCTGGTGCTGCTGGCACAGCCCTGTTCCTCGGTCGCTGTCAGACCCCTCTCTCACCACGCTCGGAAGGAGCCCGGAGCCGAGCGCTTACTCGGAGCAGTTGTGCCCCGTTCAGCGAAGCAACGACCGCTTTTCATTTCACCCTCATCCCGGTGGGTTTCTCACCAATTTTCCACCAGGCCACCTCTTCCCATGCGCTGCTAGGGCTCTTCACTCGGGGCTGTGGGCAGCGAAGAGGCAGAGCTCTGCCCGTGGTAATACCTGGTGTCACTGGAGGGTCCAGCCTCCGTGCCATAGATGCTGAACAGCCTCTGCTACTCTGTAAGTCAGTGAGGTACCCGAGGATGAAAGGAACATGGGAAAAGCTACACGACAGAAAAATACTGTACAGGAAAAAAATAATAATAAAAAAAAGCCAAGCTGGTGTCTTCCCAGTGGGAGAACAGTAGAGAAATCCCCTCGGTGGGAGGGGGAGAAGCCTGGAAAGAAACTGGAAGCAGCAGGGTGGAGAAGGTTAAGAGGCAAAGCCTGAGGTTGCGCTGGGACAGAGCAGGAAACCTCCTCAGTCCCGTTGTGCCCTGAATGTCCCAGCCGGCTGAACGGACCAGACCTGTGTATCCACCTCTGAGCTAGACCCTTGGCAGAGACAACTACGCAGCGAGTAGAAAAGCAACCAGAGCAAGTAGGCTCCTGTCAGCAGGATGTGAGAACGCGCGGCTTTCGTTCTCCCTGCTAATGGCAGGCAGTGCTGCAGAGATAAAGCTGGCAGGAGGTGGATCCTGAAATGAACTCGAGAGGAAGAAAACGCAGGCCGAGTGGCAGGAATGACTTTGCAACACGGGGCTTGTCCCCCACCCTGGGAATTCACACCCTGCACGAGGGAATTCACTCCACACCCTGCACGCACCCGAGCCCTTGTTCTTCTTCCCCAGCTGACTGAAGCCACGTTGCCCCAGACGCCTTCCAGCACTGAGCTTTTGGGGGGACTCCCTTCCAAGTGAGGCTTTCACCACTGGGGATGGAGCTGAGCTTAAGAAATAAATAAATACATTAAATTAAATAAATGCAGGGGTCTCTCCCCCTCTCTCCCCAAGCGAAGCGGCTGCAGCTCAGCAAAGGCTGTCGCAGACCGTGCCAGAAAGGACATGAATTGAGCACTGCCACGCTGTCAGCACGGCCCTTTGTGCAGAGCCCAGCTCGTTACAAAGAAAACTCCAACCTAAAGCATCCTTTCACCCATGGGCAGGGCTGCGCTGCCGCGTAGCTGGAGCCCAGCTGCGTGCGCGCAGTGAAGGAACCAAGAAGCCCGAGATGTGCATCCATCCATTTAATCAGCTACCAAGGTAGAGCACGTCCCCTGGAAATGTTGGGGGGAGAAGTTTTAAGCCCTTTAAAAAGACCCAACCCCTTCTGTGAGTCCCAACGCCTTCTGGGAAGCGACAACGCGTCGAGACCTGCAGGCGCCACGCGCAACAGGCGTTCCGAGCGTGACTCGTGTGAAAGCCCAGTACAAGAAAAAAAAAAAGCACCCAAGTGCCAGCCCAAATCTCCCCCTCAGAAGGTACCAGTCTCCTGTTTACAAGCAAATAAACGGCTTCAGTTAAAAATGCTAAAAACCGTTCTCTTGATACAAAAATAGTGGTGTCTATGTATGCACACCCATATTTACAAACGTTTATGGCTTTCACGACCTTCTCCGATAAATAAGGAAATCTAAATACTCCATTATTCCTTTTTCTCCTCAGTTTTTTCCACCTCTCCTTCTCCAACTGATAAGGTGCCGCTGCCGTATTTTTTCACTCTGGTCTCTACTCTGGCAAGTCTCTGCTTCACTTTTTGTTGAGATGAGGTGTATTCTGCCATGAGCCTCGCGAACCTCGTCTGCAGCGTATCCAGAGCTGTTTCAAGTCTTCCTACTTTTTCTTCCAAGTCTTTTGGATCAGCTCCTGCTTTTGCCGCTTCCTCATCTATTAAATTGTCTTTCATCAGAATTTGTCGCCCTTTCTCTTCTAGAGCCTTTTTGGCTTCTGGATATTCCGTGAGGGCTTCCATTAAATCATCTTTAGACAAGCAGAACAAATCGGAATAACCAATACTCCGTATGTTGGCTGTCCTCCTGTTGCCAGATTTGCTCCCTTTGATGTTCAGGATGCTGATCTCACCGAAGTAGCTGCCATCGCTCAGGACTACAAATTGGGTTATGCCGTCATCCGCCACCACAGCCAGTTTCCCCTCCTTAATAATGTACATTTCTCTCCCAATATCTCCCTTTTTGCAAATGTAGTCGCCAGGGCTGAAGACCGTAGGCTTCAGTTTCAGCACCAGCTCAATGAGAAGCCCAGCTTCACAATCCTGGAATATACGGACTTTCTTCAGCGTGTCCAAGTGGACGTTGATGGCAATTTCAGCCTTCAACTTGTCGGGCAGATTTTTGAGCACTTCCTTCTCATCGACCGTTTTCTTGTTGGTCCAGAGGTAATCAAACCACTTGATAACCCTGGCTTCCAAATCCTTGGTCACTTTTCGGAAATGCATGTACTGTTTGATGGAATCCACTTTGGCCTGGAACTCTGCCCTGGAGGCATTCATGTTGGAAATCATGGAGCCCACGTTACCGACGATGGTAGCGAAGATCAGCACACCCACCAGGAAGTCAATGACCACGAAGAGATACTCTTCGTCCTTCACCGGGGGAGGTGTCTCTCCGATGGTTGTCAGCGTCAGCGTTGACCAGTACAGGCTGTAAATGTACTTCCTGGACAGGCGCCCGTACTCTGGAACGGACACGTTGGGGTAGACCCAAGAGTCTGTTCCAAACCCGATGACCTTAGAAATTGCAAAGTATATGCAGGCGTTCCAGTGGATGATGATAAGAATGTATAAGACGAGATTCCCAATACGGAACATGTTTGGGTAATTTGTCCTGGTTTCGGTACGGTCGAAAAACTCAAAGAGACGCGAAATCCTCAGCAAGCGGTTAAATCGCAGCTCGGGGTAGTTCAGCCCGAACTTCAAATATGCCAGGTCCGTTGGCAAAAGAGACAGCACATCCAGCTTGAACTGGACAGTCTGGGTGTAATGGTCTCGTAATTTCTTTTCATCCTTCACTAGCAAGCCTTGTTCCAGGAAGCCTTCAAAGAAGAAAAATAACATGTTTTACTTGTTAGAAGAAAAAGACCCATCGGGTGCCGAGTGACTTAGAGTTCAGATACCTGAGAACATTAAAATCTATACTGTTTTGCCTACAGATGTTGACCCACAATGAGTTTATTTAATGAAAAGTGTTTAATTGCAAATTAATATATTTCAAATAAGTTTCAGAGCTGGTATATAATCACAGACTCATAGAATGGTAATGTTGGAAGGGACCTCTGGAGATCATTGAGTCCAACCCCCCTGCCAGAGGAGGATGACCTAGAGCAGGTCACACAGGAACAGATCCAGGGGGGGTTGGAAAGTCTCCAGAGAAGGAGACTCCACAGCCTCTCTGGGCAGCCTGGGCCAGGCTCTGGCACCCTCACTGTGAGAAAGTTCCTCCTTACGTTTCCATGGAAGCTCCTCTGTTCCAGCTTGCACCCGTTGCCCCTTGTCCTGTCATTGGACATCACTGAGAAGAGCAAGGAATGCAGTCAGAATTGCCCCACGGAGAAGCTGATGTGGATCACAGTAGCTGCAGGACTACCTAGATCTCAGTTCAAAGCCAGTCCTAGCCCTAAGTGGGGAGTCATGCTCTTCCCCTGTCCCCAGGGCAGATGAACCTTGCACACCCAGAGGAAAAGGCAGCAGGCACAGGCAGAGCCAGGAGGGGTTGGCAGGGGAGGTGACAATGATTTCAGCACTTAAAAGAAGCAACTTCCTTAGCTGAGTGCCTGGAAGTGCAGCAGACACCTGCACCAAAGCCTTCAGGAGATCTCTGCAGCAATTCTGCAGCTCCAGGTCTGCAAAGCCGACCTTCTAACCACACATTTAAGAGCCACGCAATCATGATCAGGACAGCCCGTGGAGATTTTGCTGCCTTGCACTGCCTGGGCATGCCCAGTGTCTGCTCGGTTCTTTCCCATCACAGTAACAGTGGAACCGTGGCAGAGAAATTGAATTGGCCCTCCTGGCCAAGAAGGCCAACGGCATCCTGGGGTGGATCACCAGGGGTGGGTTAGTAGGTGGAGAGAGATTCTCCTCCCCTTCTACTTTGCCCTGGTGAGGCTGCATATGGAATATTGTGTCCAGTTCTGGGCCCCTCAGTTCAAGAAGGACAGGGAACTGCTGGAAAGAGTCCAGTGCAGAGCCACAGAGATGGTGAAGGGAGTGGAACATCTCCCTGCTGAGGAAAGGCTGAGGGAGCTGGGGCTCTGGAGCTTGGAGGAGCCTGAGGGGTGACCTCATTCGTGTTCATAAAGATGTAAAGGGCGAGTGTCAGGAGGATGGAGCCAGGCTCTGCTCAGTGATGTCCAATGACAGGACAAGGGGCAATGGGTGCAAGCTGGAACAGAGGAGGTTCCATGGAAACATAAGGAAAAACTTTTTTGCTGTGAGGGTGCCAGAGCCTGGCCCAGGCTGCCGAGGGAGACTGTGGAGTCTCCTTCTCTGGAGACTTTCCAACCCCCCCTGGCTCTGTTCCTGTGTGACCTGCTCTAGGTGACCCTGCTCTGGCAGGGGGATTGGACTCGATGATCTTTCAAGGTCCCTTCCAACCCTGAACATTCTGTGATTCTGTGTGACATTTTAACTACAGAGAGGAGATGAAGCCCCTCTCGTCTGCCCCAGACACAGCAGGCCTGTGCTTTAGGCTGCTGGCTGAAAGAAACTTTCCTGTCGAACCAGGTACTTGCTAAGTTTAAGGATTTGGCTGGTCATGAGTTGTGTCCTTCCCAGTGCAACAGCATTTTTAGCCGCTGTCTTGTAATGATGTTTCCAGTTTCTCATGAGCCATAATTAATGTCAAGCTGTCGGCGTGATTTAAAAAGAAAAAGAATAAAAGAAAATGTAAAAATCAAAGATTTAAATGAACTCTCATTTTCGTAATGATTTGTGTGTTTCTGGACCCTTCCAAGGGACATGTTGGGGCTGTGTCTCAACCAGTAAACAGAACACACTGGGACATGTTCTCTGGCCCTGAAACCAGCTGCCACGACAGCTTGTGTTCACACCTGAGTTCTCCCAACCACCTCCAAGGATGACACCATGAACAACACCCAACCTCTGCCGTGCCCAGACGCTACCCAAGAGACCATCAGCTGGCAGAGACCAAAGCGCACGCTCTGGTGTCCATCAAGGACTATTCGAGCAGTTCACTGGTATGGATCACTGTACATCAGTGCTTAGGGATGTAGTATGATTTGTTTAGGTTAAAACAGGTTATCTGTTTAAGGTCTGAACCTGTATCAGCTGGGCACGCTCCAATATGAGATCTTCACTCTGGTGAGACCTCACCTGGAGCACTGCGTCCAGCTCTGGAGCCCCTGTTACAGGAAGGCTATGGATGTGCTGGATCGTGTCCAGAGAAGGGCCACCAGGATGCTCAGAGGGCTGGAGCACCTCTCCTGTGAGCACAGACTGAGAGAGTTGGGGTTGTTCAGGCTGGAGAAGAGAAGGCTCCGGGGAGACCTTAGTGTGGCCTTCCAGTGTCTGAAGGGGGCTACAAGAAAGCTGGGGAGGGACTTGTTAGGCTGTGGGGCAGTGACAGCACCAGAGGGAATGGATTAAAACTAGAGAGAGGTCAATTCAGGTTAGACAGTAGGAAGAATTTCTTCCCCAGGAGGGTGGTGAGACACTGGCACAGGTTGCCCAGAGAGGTGGTGGAAGCCCCATCCTTGGAAGTGTTCAAGCCCAGGCTGGCTGGGGCTGTGAGCAACCTGCTCTAGTGGGAGGTGTCCCTGCCCATGGCAGGGGGGTTGGGACTGGATGAGCTTTAAGGTCCCTTCCAACCCTGACAGTTCTATGATTCTATGATTCTCAGCCTATCTGGACTACAGAAAGAGATGGGATGCTGATGAGAACCACTTCACACATGACATGGCATGGTCCTCACAGCTCCATGAGCTTCACATCTCCTCCAGGAAGGCAGGACCTAAGCAGAGGTGCCTGCCTTAACCCCATACCACCACCCTCCCGGGTCAACTCTGTGCCACCACCAGGCAGTGGGAGACCCAACCAGGAGCTCGCAGAGGCTGCAGGACGTACAGATGGTGGTAGAGGGGCAGCACTGGCAGTGCCAGTCAGAGAGCTGCAGACTGGAGGCTGAGATGGGTGCCTGCTGGCACCTATTGTCACTCCTGGTAGGTACTGATATAGAGACAAGTGAAGTGCAGGTGTTGGGATGTCCAGCTTTAAAACAATCCAAGCTGGTCAGACACTTCATCTTCCCATAGCCTCCACTGGTGGGTTCTGACAAAGATGGGATACTTCACTGGTCAAACCCCAGGAGGGGAATTTCTTTTTCCAGCCTTTATACCTCTGAAAACACTGGAAAACCCCAGCAGACTCACCTGTCCTGAACCTGACAAACATGTCTAAAACATAGATGATATCAGAGCTGTAATCCAAGAACAGCCATAACTTAATATGGTCAACTTGTAGCTCGTCAAAGCAGGCCCTAAAGAAACAGAGAGACAAAAAAATAAAGCAAGACATTAGAAAACTACACGGAGTGTGTGAGCAGAGGCCAGACAGTATGTCAGAGCATGTGGCTGGCACTGAAAGCTTCAGGGCACTGTATCTCCACCCCCAGCCACCTGCACACCAGAGCTACGTCCAAACCAACCACCAGGATCTTTCAGAATTCAGAAGTGTTTAAGCCAGGAGCAAAAGTCCCATCATGTACAGGCCACAGCAGGGCACCTCTGAAGGGACGTGGGTGTCGCTGCGCTTAAGCGCGCGGCAGATTGCAGGGGATGCACCTCCCCGCTGAGACAATTCCCAAATTCAAGGTTTGCTTCTGAGTTGAGAGACATCTTTGACCCATTCCCACAGCACTCCACTACTTGGGACTGGAAACTGCTTTCTCCACAAGTAAAATACTCGAGTAAAATTTTCCTGCCCTTCCAGCATCTATAGATGTGTGACATTGATTTAAGATGAGCCAACGCTGCCCGCATCCCTCCTGTCTGTGCTCTGCTGGGTGATGAGAAGACCTAGTTCCAGCAGTAGTTCCTGAGCCCACAGTGGCCAAGGGACAGCCCTGCAGGTAGCCAGTAGATGGCACACAAAGGCCACAGCCAGGACCTTCACTCCGAGTGACAACAAGCTGGGTTTAGACATCAGATAAGAAGAAACATTGGCCAGCGATTCCCAGGGGTATGTGTATCGTGTGTCCCTAAAGGTACAGGAACTGTCTGTCTTCTAGGTAAGCCACTCAAGAAATAAAGCAGGGAAATAAGAGGATGATTTAGACTGGAAACATAATGAGAGACTGAATTTGGAACCTAGAATTATTATTAGCATAAATCCATACCTGCACACTAGCATGCACCAGTTATAGAACACGGGTGCCGCAATGATGGTCAGCCAGTTGTAGTAAAGATTGCTTGAAGGATCTATCACAAAGATGTCTTTTTTCTTCCTGGAAAGGAAACCATACAGTTTGACACTGGAAATGTGAATAATGAAGTGCTTTGCTGCATCTCCCTCTTCTGGAGGCTGCTCATCTCGTGATGAACTCATAGCTGCCTAAGAAGAGAAGGTATCCATACAGGCAGCTCCAGATATTAGCATCCCATCAGACATCCTCTATTTATTTGCTCAACCCAACTTTGGAAAAGGTAAATGAGAGTGCAGAGAAAAACACAGACATTCCCCTTGTCCAGGCTGAAAAACCACAGCCCTTGTGCACGGGCTGCCCACTGGAAAAAAAAAAGTAACAAGTTAAATGTTTCTTATTATCATTCCAGCTAGAAGGTGATGGCCCACTGCTAGACAAAGAACCTTCTCTTGCAGATTGGTTTTGATGTTTCTGGCAAATCCTAATGTAGACACGACTGTGTGAGGATGTATTTAAACAAGTAACCCACCTATATATTCAAATATACGTCTATACAGGTAAGACTGCGTGTGCATACAGACCTGCAGGGTGTGACTAGAACTAAAACATGCATTGTCATGTAAAAGCAAATGTCACACGTTCATAGTCCTGGCTCCCCAGGCCTCCTAACAATGAGGAGATGCTAAATAAAGTGTACAGGCTTGGGATTTAAAGATGATTTAAAGAGCAGCGTGGCTGGTGGCACATGTAGAGTCAAGACATTAAAACCTTTATTTTCTTTGCTGAAACACTTTTGGCTACTGCAAAGGTCAGGCTCTCAGTACATAGTGATTGAAGCCAGAAGAGAATCCCTAAAACGAAGGTTCTAATCAGACAAAGCTTTGATTAAGAACATCGAGATCTTAAGATGAAGCAGAACCCACTTGGAAGCAGCTCCTGACTACACGTCCCCCTGCCTACACAGCACAGGGGCACCATATACAGATACAAACTTGAAGTGTGTTTCTCTAACACAGAAACATAGAATGGTCAGGGTTGGAAGGGACCTTAAAGCTCATCCAGTTCCAACCCCCCTGCCATGGGCAGGGACACCTCCCACTAGAGCAGGTTGCTCACAGCCCCAGCCAGCCTGGCCTTAAACACTTCCAAGGATGGGGCTTCCACCACCTCTCTGGGCAACCTGTGCCAGTGTCTCACCACCCTCCTGGGGAAGAAATTCTTCCTAATGTCTAATCTGAATCTCTCCACCTCTAGTTTTGATCCTGAAGTGTTAAGTCCACTCAGATGCTTTCTCTTCTTACCTGCTATCATCGTTACTTTAATGACTGGTAATACCACACTGTACTGTGTTGGAGTCAGCTTTAGGAACAAAACAAGAGCAGGATCCATGTCTGTCAAAAGCATCTGAATGATCTCATTTTGTTGCAAAAATACAGCCTCTCCTCATCAGCAGATGCAAACAGCAGCGATCGCCAGTAATGAACTGGACCATATTAAGTAAGTAAATACACCAGTTAGCATAGTAACTAAACTTAGTAGTAAATCCGTGATTTTCTATGTGTAAGATTTCTGCTCTTTGCCCAAAGCAGACCTTTGAGTCATCTTGCTCTGGATCACAATGGACATTCATGAGGGATGTGTTTAAGCATCGCTTGGATGTGGTGTTGGGGGATGAGGTCTAGGGGTGATCTTGTAGAGTAGGGTTAATGGTTGGACTTCCTGATCCCAAGGGGCTTTTCCAACCTAAATAATTCTGTGATTCCTTGACTCTGGAACAATAAAAAGCCTGTGGAGATCTGCAAACCCTAAAATGCCCTCATAGTGAGGATGTGATCCGAAACTCACTGGCCTAAAAAGCTGTTCGTGGCAGGTCTAGACACAGGTCTGAGTGATGCAAAAGTTTGTTGAGCAGTTGCACCTTTCCAAAGGGGGAAACACATTCAAGATTTGCCAGGTTAACATCCTGCAGCCTACAGGACCAAAACTGTTGTGCAAGTGTTGGGGTAAAATGCTGCACTGGGCCTTGTAGTGTAGGGCTGTGTAACAAGCACACGTTCATTCTTCATACTTACTCTTCTTTTTTTTTATCATCTTTTTTGTCATCTTTTTTGTCATCTTTTTTGTCATCTTTTTTGTCATCTTTCTTTTCCTCTTTCTTTTCCTCCTTCTTTTCCTCCTTCTTTTCCTCTTTTTTCTCCTCTTTAACCTCTTTCTTTTCTTCCTTTTTGCTGCACAACATAACATCAGGCTTAGCAATGTTACTGATATTCTAGCAGTTAAGGGAGAGGGTCAGGGTTAGGGTACAGGAAACCAGACTAGACTCGGGATAGGGTAGGACAGGGATCTAACTGGTAAAAATGGTTTACAGGTGGAGGCCTCTCAAACTGACACCACTGCACACTCACGTCAGGTAACCAGCTGGCTGACTTTGTGCATCAGTCACCCACACCTTCCTGACCTGTCCAGACATCAGCATAACAGGCTGATTTTCATCAAATGCTTCCAGTTTGTATCGTTCTTAAGGCATTTGAAAAGAAAATCTGTCAAAGGGTAAGAGAACTTGAGATGGTTTAACAAACTGACAGCAGTCTTTGCAGAGCCACAGCCTCGCCGTGACTGCCTGAGGTTTAATGGTAATTAAATGACAAGAGGCTGGGTTTTTCCTCTCACAGTTCTGTAACATCAACAGAGCTATTAATTAATTACCTCTGGCTTCAACAATTGCCTTGGAGAAGAATGTCAGTGTCTGAACAAAAGCAGCCAACGTAGAGAAAAGAGGTGTGTCCATTAAAGTCAATGTGATGAACCTATTTTAGAGCTCTACAGTAGAGATCTGCGTTGGGGTCATGTGTTTCTGCAACATCTGCAGTAGAGATCTGCTGTATCTACGAGATAGTCCACACCTACCAGAGGACCTTGTGCCCTAGAAAAGAATTTTTTTCTTTCCATCAACCCTGAAGGAAGAATGGGTTGCCCAGTTCAGATGCAGGTACCTCTGTCTGGTCAGAGGGGCCATGCCCAAGGTGCTCTGCCTGTATTGGCATTGCCACAGTATTCAAAGGCTGAGCATTAAGTAGGACATTCCATCCTTGCTAAAATAATGGGAATTTCACCTGGACTTAACGGAGTCATGATTGTCTCTGTGTTTATTAATTGCTTTTCATGCAGCAAAGTAAAAAGTTGACCATTTACTGCAATTCTATCCTACCATTCCATAGGATCCAGCACAGACCCAAGCTGCCAAGATTTAATACCAGGTAGGTATTTATTTATCAAGCATATGCACAGTAGCCCATTAGAATGTTGATAAGCCAGATATAAAGAAGGCTCTGACTCCTCCCATTCTTAGGTTTATCTGAACAGCAAAGTCTTGAGCTACGTTAACCTACACAGATGGTCATCCTGGCACCTTAGTTAACATCCTTCCTAAGATTCTGTCCATATTGAATCCTAGAGCTGAATTTGCCACGTGCATTAGTCAAGAATCTTGTAAGCTGAAGAAGGGCAACTCCTTTGCACAAGCAGAAAATCCATCATCCAAGATGTCCCTCTTTTCTTTTGGAAATGTCTTTATTCCTTGGAGCAGAAAGTGCCAACCCTGGTTAGACAGAAAAGCCTAAATGCTCCTGGCACTACAGAGGATGGGGATAATGTACACAGAAAGATGACTCTCCACACATAAAGTCTGGTTTACATGGAAACCCTGGCCTCCTGCTCCCATGGCAGCTCCACCTTCTCCTCTGAACCACCAAGACTGGATCCGTGCACGAAACAGGAGCATAAACAGAGGGGAAAAGAACCTTTGGGTTGCCTGATCTTCTGTTTATATCTTCTTCTACAGAAGATTTTATATCTTCTGTATTGATCTATATATCTATCTATATATATATGCAGGTCAGCTCAAAGGAACAGGTCCCAAGGCTGATCTCTACACAGCAGTGGGAACTGCTGCTCAAGTATTTATTACTCTGCTCCCAGCTCCACTGGACTTGGCGGCTTCTGTTTCCAGTCTGCTCCCAAAACTGCTCCCTTTTTAAAAAACACGGCAGGATTTCACTGCACCTTGCTATGCACAGTGCCTGATCTAAAGGTCGATTCAGAGTTGAGGTTGTTAGCAGGAACACAGCTCCTCAATACTTCAAATGTCTGGCATTCTCACCAGAAAGGAAGAACTAGGAGTATACATCATTTTCAAAGGGTAGGGCCACTGTACGTTTGTGGATGTTGTTATGCCAGGAGAAGTAGGTTGAGATAGAGAAACAATCAAAAAGTCTCAGTAGTGGTGAGCTTTGGAGGGAATATTTTGACAAACCCAACCTCCTCCTACATTTTGTTTTAAGAAAGATTAAAAAACCCACATTATTTTACATACCACCTAATGCAAATACTTGTTTTTCTCTGGCTGGAGATCTATGAGCTCATCTGTCAACTACAGGTATCTGTCTTAAGTCAGATTCTTCCACTTCCATGGCCTCTGTTCATCTTTCTGTTGTGGTAACTCACAATTTACCATACTCCCACCTCCTTGTAGTCTGGTAGTGGAAGTCATTCAGAGGAAAAGGTTGGCCACAGTCAAAGACTTGAAAGCGTCAACTTGAAAGCTCCCCAAGGGCTGGCACTCTGAGGTCTTTAGCATAACGAAAAACCCATAGCTTCAAAAAGACCTGCATCTTATTTTCTTTCTTAGTGCTTATGAGTAAACTGGAATCCAGTAACTAATAAAAGAGTTGTTTGTGCCTGTTCTCTTTCAGAGCAATCCAACAGCATCTGTTCTGTGCTTCCGACACGAAAAAAAGCACGGGCATCTTCAGCCTTAGAAAGCAGGTCTTCATCAGCCCTTCTAAAAGCACTGTCACAGTCTCTGAAAGAGTCAAATATTTGCATTTCTCATCTGTCAAATCCATTGCAAGCCAAGTGTGTTCCAGGCTGCCAGGCAGGTAGACAGAAAGGTGCTGTCTCCATTTAAAAATAAGGATACATTGGAAGGATGAAAGCTCTGCCCAAGGTACCTGAGTCATTGTCAGAAACGGAGTAAGAAAGCAGTATTTTCCAGCCTAATCAGTCCTTTGGGCCCTGACTGGCAGGCCAGGCTCCAGGCTTTTAGCTCTTTTTTTTTTTTTTCCTACCAGTCTAAATAAAATGCTGCACATTTCTGTCTGTGGTGGTTTGGCCTTGGCTGGATGCCAGGTGCCCACCAAACTGCTCTATCACTGCCCCCCCTCCTCTCAGCTGGACCTGGGGGAAGAAAATAAGATGAAACTCATGGGTTAGGCAGTTTGATGAAAAGCAAAGCAAGGCCATGCATGGAAGGAAAAGAAAACAAAGATTTATTCTCTGCTTCCCACCAGCAGGTGATGTCTGGCCCCTTTTTGGGAAGCAGGGCTCCAAACACGCAGAGGTTGCTCCAGAGGACAAGCCAATGCCCCCCTACCCCTCCTCCTCCTCCTTTCCCTAGCTTTTATTGTTAACCTGACATCATATGGCCTGGGATATCCCTTTGGTCAGGCTGGGGCAGCTGTCCCAGTCGTGTCCCCTCCCAAGATCTCATCCCCCCATCCCACTGCAGGGGGAATGTTGGACAGCAGCCCTGGTGCTGGGAGAGCCTTGCCCAGCAGCAGCCACAGCCCGGGGGTGTGAGCAGCACCTTTCCAGCTCCCAGTGCACAGCACAGCACTGGGAGGGCTGCTCTGGGCAGAATTCACTCCAGCTCAGCCAGACCCAACACACTGTCACTGTTCACTGCACAGTCATTTCCCTTGTTAGTAAAAGTTATGCAAAGGGAACCACAAAGTTGCTTCAGGAGCAAGAAGGCCTCTTGTTCAGGTATGGGCACAAAGGTCTTGCAGCATCATGTAACACGTGCAGTTTGAGGCAGCCTACTCAGAGAATAAAAAGAGTTTCCTCAAAGTATTTCTGACATCATCAGGAACTGTCCCTCGTTGTAAAAATTCTTCCTTTCATCGGGAAAACAATGAAAAAAACCAAAACCACAGCAACTCTCATCATGCATGAGAACAGATCTGCTGCTGGATGCTACAGAGCAGGCACAGCCGTGGTCTTAAGACAGGCAACAAACATTGGTGTGGAGTGATTCTAAATTACAGGAGCTCTTCACCTTTTCTTCACCTTGGTGTAACACTGTGAGACAGCTTGTGAAACAGATAAACCAGACTCCAAAGGATGGGTTCTCTCAGAGCTTCCGTTGCAATGCAAGCCTCGCTGTGTTGCCTGTCACTCTACAGCTACACCAAGAGTATCTGCTGAGCTGAAACACACAGTTTAAGAAAGACGCTTCCTTTTCATGTAGACTGCACACAGGAGTGTTTTCTGGGGATCCTGGATGCTTCTCATTTGACAACCTGCAATTTTGAGGGGGCACTTGATTTGCAAAAAGGGGACTAGTATGTTAAAAGGGGAAAATTACTATTGGCCAATGAATACAGGAATCTGACTCAAAAACTGATTCAAATTCAAGTGGCAATGCAGTAAAATCAGCCAGCTGAACGAGAGGAGGTAGGAGCTAAATGCTTAATAAAATTCACTCCTTTGAGAGGTAAGGATGACTTCAGACCAAAAGAAGTTCTCAGGGAGCAGGAAGGATGCTTTTCCTACTAAGAAAACTATACCTGTCTCTATAATGAAACTATATTCTTAGGAAAAGCTTAGGAAGAGATAAGGAGTTTACACTACAAAAGCTACTAGGCTGGGAAGGGGAAAAAGAGAGGAGGTAGTAGCAGAAAGGTGTTTGGAAGTTACCGGTACTTACTCTTCGTTGGTGTTGTTGCTGTAGTTGACATTAAACCTGGCCAAGGGCCAGTGACTGCAGCAAGTTAAATAAAACACATTAAAGAGTGTAAAGGCTGCTGGCATTTCGTACACGTGTTTGCCGACGCGACGGGCTGACTTACTCGCTGCTCACTTATGCACTGAGCAGCTTAGGAAGGTCAACTTTGCCTGCCGTGCTAAGCCCCTTTGCATAACTATTTCAAGGCACCAGTTTCTTTTTACCATATGCTTGGCAGACACATTTGTCACCACATCTGATGTCCAAAGCTTGTTCTCAGGCGTCTTAGTGCAGGACAAGATGCATCTTGCTATTTTTAGCCCTTGGACTCGTTTGGCTACTATTTTAAGCTTGCTTTAATCTTTGCAAGTCTTCTTCACAGATGCAGTGTCAAGGCTTGTGGATAAGTAACAAGCATACCCACCCACCTACCTACCTACCTACTCCCTACCTACCTACTCCCTACCTACCTACCTACCTACCACCTACCTACCAACATACCTACCTTCCAACCAACCAACCAACCAACCAATCAACCTACCAATCTACCTACCTACCAACCAACATACCTACCTAGCAACCAACGTACCTACCAACCAACCAACCTATCAACCTGCCAATCTACCCACCTACAAACCTACCAACCTACCTACCTACCAATGTACCTACCAACCAACCAACCAACCTACCAACCAATGCACCTACCAACCAACCAATGTACCTACCTATGAGCCAACCTACCTGCGAGCCAACCTACCAACCAACCAACCTACCTACCTACCTACCTACCAACCAATGTACCTACCTACCAACCAACCTACCTACCAAACAACCTACCTACCTACCAAACTTCCCACCTACCTACCTACCTACCTCTGCTGCAAAATTCAGCCTTCATGATAGGACTGGGAGAAACAGTCACGTGGCACCAGTGTAAAACTGAGGAGGCAAGGATGGATACTCCCCAGTTCGCTTTTAACAGCCTTCTAGAGAGGTTTGTTGGCCCACGATCGATGCTGCCCTCTCTAACTGCTTCAAATCTGCAGTTGCCTAATTCAAGAAAATGTGCTTATGAGCTTAATTTCTAAGAAGTCAACCCAAGTGAAGATAATAAGGCTGTGCTGGGCCCAACAAATCAAAGTAGCCTGTATCATGGACAGCCCTTCAAAAGTTCTTGCTTTAATCTGAATTACTAGCTGAGAGTTTGAAGCAAATCAATCTATTACTTGCTTACCAACCAACCAACCTTTAGCTATGTAAAAAATATGAGGGTCTGTGCTTCAAAGCATAATGCCAAACCAGTTTCTGTGTTTCTGCACCAGAAGCCTTCTGCAATGTCAGCAGCTGAACTGGTGTGACTAAGTTATCACCCATTTTGAACAACTGCTTGTCTGGAGTTTCCTTGCAGGTAATGTACATAACATTTATGTCCTGAAAAGCCACAACGAGCAACGTCCTAGATGGTTGAAACAGGAAGGAATGACATTCATGCTCACTAGAGAAGAGTTTAGCAACAAGTTGCACAAGTTGCCCAGAATAAAATCCCAGTTCTGAAAAAACATTCTGCCTGAAGCAGCCTGACCAAAATCCTTCGCTTCAAGATCTTTGCCACGGTACGTTGGAGGGGGAAAGAGAAAGTCTGCTCCATAATACTTCAGTTAGGTCAAGATTTCTGGGCAGCATCAGATACTCTGTTCATCTGCCACACTAAGCTTCTTACCCTCTTCTTAAAATAAAACTTACATCCTAATCACCAGGAAAATACCACAACCTCAGTCGTCTTCATTTCAATTATAAACACATCTTCTTACCTGTTTAGTCCCCCGGGACGCTCACGGATACCCAGAAAGGAGCGGATGTTACTTTGCCTACTGGAGACCTCTATGAACTCCGGCCCTCGGATACGTTCTAGGAAAGAATCAGGTCTTTGGTCTTCGTGGTGTAAATGTCTCGTGGCCCATGACCTCACAGATACGACAAATCTTGATAGCCTGCAAGGAACAGACATACAGCATCCACTGAACCAGGCAAGAACATCATCCCCCCAGAGAGTAGCCCATGGATTTTTCTCCACTTCGCCACCTGCCATGAAATTAAACTCAATGGATTAAGTGGAGGAACCCAGTCGCTTCCCACAACTTCATCCATCACCTTTTGCAGTAGATGAAGGAAGTATCTCACACAGCATTTCCCAGTCTGCTGTACCAGCACTGCAGGAGCAATGGAAGGATATTCCTGCCAAGTGGGGACAAACCAAGTGGTTGGGGTGGGCCAGTTGACTTCTGACAGACTTCTGACATTACATGATAATGTCAGTCCAGATGTAAAATATTCCCAGGATCACATGCTCAAGGGCTGGTACCCACAGTGGAAACGCAAGGTGAATAGCTGGTGAGACAGGATGGATTTTGAAATAAGAAATGATAAAAATTCAGCCACTTTCCCTGTGATTTTAAAGGGACTTTCCACAGACATATCAACCATCTGTCACATATAAACCTTCCCCCTGCATAGGAAGGGCTATTTCCTCACCCTAAGTTTCTAGCAGAGCACTGAAATGATACAAGCAAAAATCACGGCAATGTAACTAATTTATCACTGTATCATTACCTATCTTCTTCTCTACTCAGAAATTCACCTTACAAATCCTTCTGTTTTCTGTCAAAGTTCAACAGGAATCACGTTTCTGAAAAATTTCAAATCCTGGAGACTGAAATCCACAAAAGTGGTTATATTTCTTACCCACACAATATATTGTTTTATTTCCCATCCCCAGTCTAGTTTCAATAAAAGCGCTGTTAATTTAAATCTTATGTTAAAGTACATCTGCCTCTTGATCACAGTTCTCAAGGGCCCAACTGCAGCTCCTCATAGATCTTGCCCAGTTCTATTACCCTGAAATAAAAAGGACAATAAAAGGCAGGAATAGAACCACATATCAGAAATTAGAGAAAGGTATTTGTGGTTCTTTAGGGCAATACCGAGAAAGCGTCTCATGAACAGTTAAGAGAGTCCAAAGCCTACCAAGAATACAAAAGAAAAGCTCCCCACAGAAGGCTGAAATTCTTTAATAGATTTCTCAGTCCATTCAAAAAATGCTGCATAAAATTAAGCTATGTAATTTCTTTCGTTGCCTGAGCAGAACTCAGATCTCAGGTAACAGTGCGATGGAAAACTACTACTGATCTTACTTCCTTTAGAAAATAAAGCATTCTGATGAGACCTGCTAGTTAAGGAGCAAATAGATTTTGCCAAATAAGATTGAGAGTCTCTCTATTTGAACAAAGATACGTATTTTTTTTATTTCTGCCATTTTATTTTCATTTTTATTTTCATTGCTGCCAATTATTTTCATTTTTTGTCCTTCACACCTCGAAGTATGAAACTCAGTGAAGTCCATCAAATGCTCCTGTCTTCTTTTGAGAAGGTGCATTCAAGAGGCAGGTTATGCTGTGTTTTCTGTGATGTGATATTTAAATTGCTAAGCATTCATGTTTTCATCACAGGTTCCCTTGTATGTTCAGAGCATAAATAACTGTAGCTACACACGTGTGGAATTCAAAGAACGAATGACATAAAGAAAAATTAACATATAGTTCATGTGCTTTATGTTTGCATAAAACACACACCTAAAAATGTTTTCCACCTAAAAGCAACTCCGCGCAGACTTTGTCATCTACACACAGTGGTGTCACCATCTGACAATCAACCAGGGAAATACAAGTTTATTTTCCACCACCCAAAAGGCTGAAGTCTAAACAACGCTCTTCAAATGCCTCTAGTTTTCCTCTTTGAAATACACTGTGCTTAAATTGAGTATGGTCTGCATCGTGTGTAACAATGGCACCTAAAGACAGAGCTCTGTAGTCTCAAGTTGGAAATATTTAAAGCAGACACAGTAGATTTTTGAAGCTCCACTTCAGGTTTATGTTTAAGTCCCGGTAAAGAAAGTGACTTAAGCAAATGGTTGACTTTGATTTGGTTGAGTAAGGCTCCCAATCCGTTATACACATAAATAAGGTCTAAAAACTAGGAGAAACTGTTGCACTCCCAGCACAAAAGCCCCTGTCTCCTCTCTTGACAGAGCCATCCACCAGAAAGGGAACAGTCTTATTTGATAGGAAGCAAATATTGTGTCAAATATGCATATTGAAGAGCGATTGAAGGAGCTGGGAGTGTTTAGTTTGAGGAAGAGGAGGCTGAGGGGAGCCCTCATCACTCTCTACAACTCCCTGAAAGGACATTGGAGAGAGGTTGGTGCTGGGCTCTGCTCTCAGGTAATGAGCCACAGAACCAGAGGGAATGGATTCAAGCTGCACCAGGGGAGGGTTAGACTGGGCAGCAGGGAAAAATTGTTCACAGCAAGAGGAGTCAGACACTGGAAGGGGCTGCCCAGGGAGGGGGTTGAGCCCCCAGCCCTGGATGTGTTTGAGGGTCGTTTAGACGTGGTGTTGGGGGACATGGTTTAGGGAGGAACTTTGTAGAGTAGGGTGAATGGTTGGACTCGATGATCCCAAGGGGCTTTTCCAACGTGAATGATTCTGTGACTCTGTAACTATCAGCCATTTCCTTTACAGTCAGGCCTCACCTCATGCATTTCCTCAGCGTTCAATGTATTTTCAGATCTGATCATGTAAAAATAATTTACTTGTTTGTATTCAGGCTAATCTGTGTGAGCTCACTCAGCATCTCTAGGAGTCTTAAGGTTAGCCACGAGCAAGCTATGCGTTCAGAACGAAGGTCAAAAGCAGCTTCTGTTACTTTGCCATAGAGTTCCTTCAGCTGGACTCCATCCATTTTCTTTCAAAAGGGATGGTTCTTCTCACATTGCCTTCAAATTGTAATTGCAACAAATTAAACTTAATAGTGGAACCGGTCTTAGTTCACACAGTACCTTGCCATTGCCCCCCTGCCTGTGAATGAGGTCGTCTGGGATTCGGGTACGTGTCTTCCTTCCACAGAAATGACTCTCTGCAGTTCTGAAGATGCATCCTCACACAGGGAATGGGTTCTGCAAAAGGAATTTTTTTTTTTTTATTACTTCACAGAATTACTGAGGTTGGAAAAGACCTCTGAGATCATCAAGTCCAGCCTATGACCCAACACCAGCGCCTTGACTAGACCATGGCACTCAGTGCCACATCCAGCCTTTCTTTAAACACCTCCAGGGACGGTGACTCCACCACCTCCCTGGGCAGCCCATTCCACTCTCTGATCACCCTCTCTGTCAGGAATTGCTTGGTCCCGTTGAACTTCATACCGCTGGCCTCGGCCCATCGACCCAGCCTGTCCAGGTCCCTCTGCGGCATCTCCCTACCCTCCCAGTTTGGTGTCATCTGAAAATTCCCTGAGGGTAGCCTCAATCCCCACATCCAGGTCATCAATAAAGATGCAGAACAGGACTGGGCCCAGTACCAATCCCTGGGGTACACCCCTGGTCACCAGATGCCAACTGGATGCAGCACCGTTCACCACCACCACTCGCTGGGCTTGGTCACCCAACCAGTTTTTAATTCCGTACAGCCTGCAGCAGACTTCCCCCCTCATCTGATTTTTAGTCCACCACTACATCACAGAAGGCAGCAAATTGTCCTCTTCCTAGTAATATGACTAAACGTAGAGCTAAGACTACATTCCTATTTTTCTGGAGCCATCCAACATGAAATGAAGTCAGTGGAAGCTCTGCTACCTGTTCCAGCAAGCTCAGAAGCTGATTCCTTACTGGTCAGTGCCACCCTGGTGAGAAGATACACAACCAGGGAAGCATGTTTTCTACTCTTAACACCTCCTGTACCAGATCAGAACATCAGCAGCTTCCCTTCAACGTGGAGATCATCCCCAGGGGGCTTTACAGTGACTACTCACTGCTTTTTTTCAATGTTCTTCTCCTAGACACTCTTGGGGTTTAACAACCTGGAATTTCTACCAGTGATTTTACAGCGGTTAGTCCTGAGAAGCACCACTGCTGTTCTTCCCAGCTGTCCAACCACAGGCCTAAGGGTGCTTGCTTCCTAGAAGCCATGAAGCTACCTGAAGCATCTGTCAACTCCCATGAGTTCCTGGAATTGTAAGGCTACTTATTAGGACTGAAATAATTAGCATTTGAGGAAAAAAAAGATGGAATTTTAGCCTCATCTTTCAGTAGTGGAGTTTTGAAACTGGCTTCACTGGAACCTGGGCTTTGCCAGGGCTCACCCCAGATTTTTTTACAAGACTCTGAGGGTTTTCTCTGTGGTTTTCATTCTTCTGTATTCACTTTTGCAAGGCTCTGTCGCGTCCATTAAAGATCACGTTTCCCCCCACACTCTGTAATGCAAGAACTCTCACATGTGCTACCTGTGCTGCCAGGAAAACACTGACTAGAAGGGTACCTGCAGTTTCTTTGTAAGAACTCCTGAAAGGACAATTTCCAGCTCAATTTTGTGTGTGCTCACAGCTCAGAAACTGACAAAAGGAGAATTAAAACTTTATTATTTCTACACAAAGAAGCGCGCTAAAAAAGGCAGGTCCTGCCAGTCCCAGAATCCTCAGCTTGTTAAATATTTTCTTCTAATGAGAGAAGACTGATAGGCAATAGACACTAATGGGGACTAATTAATCACAGAATGGAAGGAACCTCAAAAGATCATCGAGTCCAATCCCCTTGCCAGAGCAGGATCATCCAGAGCAGGTCACACAGGAACAGATCCAGGTGGGCTTTGAATGTCTCCAGAGAAGGAGACTCCACAGCCTCTCTGGGCAGCCTGGACCAGGCTCTGTCACCCTCACCATGAAAAAGTTTCTCCTCATGTTTCCATGGAACCTCCTCTGTTCCAGCTTGCACCCATTGCCCCTTGTCCTATCACCGGACATCACTGAGCAGAGCCTGGCTCCATCCTCCTGACACTCACCCTTTACATCTTCATAAACATGAACGAGGTCACCCCTCAGGCTCCTCTTCTCCAAGTTCCAGAGCCCCAGCTCCCTCAGCCTTTCCTCAGCAGGCAGATGTTCCACTCCATCATCTCTGTGTCTCTGCACTGGACTCTTTCCAGCAGTTCCCTGTCCTTCTTGAACTGAGGGGCCCAGAACTGGACACAATATTCCAGATGTGGCCTCCCCAGAGCAGAGCAGAGGGGGAGGAGAGCCTCTCTCCACCTACTAACCCACCCCTGGTGATCCACCCCAGGATGCCATTGGCCTTCTTGGCCAGGAGGGCCCATTGCTGGCTCATGGTCACCCTGCTGCCCACCAGGACCCCCAGGGCCCTTTCCCCTGCGCTGCTCTCCAGCAGGTCAGTCCCCAGCCTGTACTGGTACCTGGGGCTGTTCTTTCCCAGATGCCAGACTCTACACTTGCCCTTGCTGTATTTCATTTGATTTCTCTCCAGCCTGTCCAGGTCTCTCTGGATGGCAGCACAGCTCTGCTGTGTCAGCCACTCCTCCCAGTTTGGTGTTGTCAGCAAACTTGCTGACAGTGCACTCTGTGCCCTCATCCAGGTCACTGATGAATATATTGACCAGAACTGGTCCCAGCACTGACCCTTGAGGGACTCCACTAGACACAGGCCTCCAACTAGAGTCTGCCCCACTGACCACAGCTCTCTGCCTCCTTTCCTTCAACCAGTTCACGATCCACCTCACTACCTGATCATCCAGAGCACACTTCCTCAGGTTAGCTGTGAGGGTGCTGTGGGGGACCGTGTCAAATGCTGAATTTAATACTGGAAAACTTCCCTAGCCTAGTTTCTGTTCTGCCTGCTGAGGATGTTGTGGATGCCAGAGTTCACCTGGCTGCTCGGGCAGAATGAAGGCAGTCATGGAACAGAAATCCACTACAGATTGCCAGATATGCAGAGTGTGTGTTTGGCTCAAGAACTCTCCTGAGCTGGATGCTGGAGAGTGTTAGGAGAAAATATTTTGCAGATACTTGCAGTTTGCCTGGTTTTGTTTGTGGTTGATTTTGGGTTTGGTTTTTTAGTTTTTCTTGAAGCATCTGCCTACAGACCTGCTGGAGAAAGGATATTGGACTGGACAGTCTTTTAGACTGCACTGCTATGGCTGAGTTTAAGTCCTTTTATTCCTTTTTACAGAAAAGTATGTATTTTCATAGAGTCATAGAATCATGGAATCATAGAATCATGGAATCATAGAACCATAGTATGCTAGAACCACAAAATCATGGAATCATGGAACCATAGAATCATGGATTCACAGAAACATAGTATCATAGAATCATGGAATCATAGAATCATATTATCATAGAATCATGGAACCATAGAATCATGGAATCATGGAACCATAGAATCATGGAATCACAGAACCATAGTATCATAGAATCATGGAACCATAGAATCATAGAACCATATTATCATAGAATCATGGAATCACAGAACCATGGAAGCATGGAATCATGGAACCATAGAATCATAGAACCATAGTATCATAGAATCATGGAATCACGGAATCACAGAATCCTAGAATGGCTTGAGTTAAAAGGGACCTTAAAGCTCATCCAGCTCCAACCCCCCTGCCATGGGCAGGGACACCTCCCACTAGAGCAGGTTGCTCACAGCCTCATCCAGCCTGGGCTTCAACACTTCCAGGGATGAGGCATCCACAGCTTCTCTGGGACACCTTTGTGTGATCTCAGACAGCAATGAATTCTAATATTGCTACTTTTCTTATCCCTTGCCAGTTATTACTACTTTTGAGTCCTGAAAATACATTTTTAAAAGAAGATGGTGGGAATTCTTAGAAAATAATAGTACGTGTCACAATTCAGATGTGAAAAAAAATCATGGTTTTCAGAAATAGATAACCAGAAATAGATAACTTAAGAGTCTTAAGACAGTACCTTTTTCTTTTCTTTTTTTTTTCCCCACATTTGGATGGATTAGAAGTTTACTTTTAATCAGTGACCCAGATAATGGGTATCTCACTAAGCAGCAGTAACTCAACTGTTTTTAGTGATTGTACATTAAGTTGTTATATTTGCTCTATATATAGGCAATAAAATATAAGGGTCACAAAATAATGAATAATAATAGAGAAATCAAAATAATAGAGAAAATAATAGAGAAAATAATTAATAATAATAATAAAGAAAACAAATCCTGAAGGTGGCCTTCCAAGTAGAATTTTAAAAAGAAGAAAAAAAAAAAAGATTAATAGAGTGCTTTCATTGTCAGTCTAAGAAAACCCTGCCCAGAGGTCAGGGCCATGAAATCAGGACAATCAGACTATTTCTTACATCTCAGAAGGAGATTTATTCCATTTTCTTAGCCTTGATAAGAGTAATGAAATACCATCAACACCAGGTGATGCTCTATTTTGGTTTACTGGTGCTGGCTTATCAGTGAGAGCAGAAGTCAATGTCCAAAATGTACTGTTAACTACACCTTTCTTATTTCTTTTGTAAACTTTTTTTAGTCCCAGTCTCCCTTACTGCTGACGTTGCTCTGCTTGGTCATCTGCTGGCAATAAATAAAAGGCTAAGAATGAATTGCTCAGCTCTATTTTGAGTAAATGCCTAAAAGACAATGCAGAACAGTGCAGAAAGAGCTGAGTGAGCTCTAAACAAGCTAGAGCAGATACCAAAAGTGATATTGTCCTGCCAACTCCACTTACCAGCACAGAGCAATACTTGCTACGGGCATCATGTCAAGTGTTTCTTGTGCATGATCATCCTGGGAGAATTAAGATGGACGTGATGGTCCCAAGAGTCTTTTCCAACCTGAATGATTCTATGATTAGGAATTGAGTGGCCAGGAGGTCAAGGGAGGTTCTCCTCCTCCTATACTCTGCACTAGGGAGACTTCACCTGGAGTATTGCATCCAGTTCTGGGCTCCCCAGTTCAAGAGAGACAGAGATCTACTGGAGAGAGTTCAATGGAGGCTATGAGGATGATGAAGAGACTGGAACATCTCTCTTGTGACGAAAGGCTGAGAGACCTGGGGCTTTTCAGTCTGGAGAGGAGAAGACTGAGAGGGGATCTAATTACTGCCTATAAATACATAAGGGCTGGGTGTCAAGAAGGCAGGGACAGCCTCTTTTCACTTGTGCACTGTGATAGGATGAGGGGCAATGGATTCAAGCTCGAGTACAGGAAGTTCCACCTCAACATGAGGAAGAACTTCTTTACTGTAAGGTTACAGAGCACTGGAACAGGCTGCCCAGGGAGGTTGTGGAGTCTCCTTCTCTGGAGACTTTCAAGACCTGTCTGGATCCATTTCTGAGTGATCTGCTCTAGTTTTGTGCTGCTCTGGCAGGAGGGTTGGACTCGATGATCTTGAGAGGTCCCCTCCAACCCCTACCAGTCTTGGATTCTGTAAACAGCTTTAAATGCCTATTTTAGGTAATTAAACCCTCTCGTAATCGACACAGCCAAATGAGCCTGAAGAGCTATTCAACTTCAGGGTAAGCAGAACAGTTTCCTAGGCTCCGCTGATGGTCTGTACGGACCAAATGGCAGCAGGAACCCAAGACACCTCCTTGCACAAAGACATTGAAATCCAGATGTCTACAAGGCACAACTGAATCCTACTTCCAACTTTTAGGTAGCCAACCTGTGTCTATAAACCTACGTATTGCCTGTCCTACTTGAGCTGTCATTAGGCAGAGGCTGGATTTTAAAAGTGAAGACCCACTTGGTATTTGTTTTAACAAAAAGGACCAACTTTATAGGACACTACAACTGCTCCAGCAGGGCTAGGAATCACAGTTTAAATTTCACCAGCAGCTTTCTCTTAACGGTGGCAGCCAACCCTTTCCCTGGACAACACCTCATTCCACAGCAGAAAAGCACTCAAGCACATCCTCAGCATCAAGAATAAATGTAACACCCACTAACTTTAATGAGAACCAAGTAATGTGCTTAATTGCTTTGTTGAACTATAGCCAACAGGAGCTGGAGGAAGATAAAGGCAAAGAAGAAATGCTGCTACTCTAGAAAACCTGGGCGTGGGGTTTCCCACGTCTGTAGTTGTGTATTTTTCTACAAGAGAAAGAAGAGCTAAAATTCTGGATGGGATCTATCTTTTGGTACAGAAATATTTCAAAACAAATCTGAATTTTCAATGTGTGTCTCAGAATTCTTTGAATTTTCAATACGTGTCTCGGAAATCTTGGAATGCTATTCCAAAGCTATTGTATATGTTTATTAGCAATCACTTCAGCAATCCAAAAACCTTAAATATCAGATCTCTTTTCCAGAGTGAGATTGTGCCTTTTTACTCATTTAGGAACTCCTGTAATTCGTGGTGGTAACAGCAAGCTTTCTTTTAAAAATAAATGGCTCTTCAAAACCATCATCATCCTGATAAAGTGCAACTCATATTTCAGTCCCTCTGTCATAAGCAAATCATTGCCTCTGAAACTGCAGATGATTGCAGTGATCATTCTACATTTGAACCTTGAAAACACTCGCATCCCTGCCAGTAATTCCATTTCCTGAGCTGCCAATCACTGACACCCTCTACAAAAAGGCACGTTGGAAAATGGGAAGGAAGAGGCTTGTTTTCTATCTGTGTTCCCCCTGTTTCTGAGATATCAGTGTAAATGAAGACAAAGGGACACAGCTCTTGGAACTCTCCCCATGGAGACCATGGGGTGGTATAACCAAGTAAGCCACGCTACGCAGAATAAAAGCAGCTCCATTTTTCTTAGCGTAGATAGACATAAGATGACAAAAAGTACCATGTAAGCAAAGCAGAAAGAAAAAAAAGGACAGGGATCAAGCAGACCCATACTAGATGCTAAGGGTATGCCCTCCAAAATTATCACAAAGCAGGCAGTTCCATCAGCCCAGCAGGATTCCAAGTGCTCCTGCCTGGCTAAATGTTTGAACAGCAAGAGACAGTCTGACAAGGTCCACACAATGAAGGTGGTTGACCGTAACAAGACAAAAGCAGAACACTTTTTTCCAGCCTATGCAGGTGCTGTGGGATCATCAGACACTTTCTCACAGGCCCAGCAGGTCTTTCCCACACCAGACAAATCCCTGGGACTGTGCAGACTGTAAGTGCAAGCTCACTCCTTTTAAACCACCACTTTAAAACTATCAAAAGAGGTGAATGTGAAGAAACTGTTACAGTTCCACCATACAGAGAGAGACTCTGAGACTCCAGGATGAAAATGATGATATTCTGTACACCCTACAAACATTCCCTATCACAGGAACCAGGTGATTTGCAGAGGTCACGTTTCCCAGGGCTTTTCACTGCACGGCCCTGGGAGGATCCCTTTCTCTCCCAGACTCTGTGGGAAGCACAGCCCCTGCTATCCATGTGGTGACCTGAGAAAGGTTTCTCCTCAATGACTTGGTGTAATGCCCACTGATATGAAAATGTGGTTTATTCCTGAGGTAAAGAAGCTCCATGGAGAAGGACCTGGGAGTCCTGGTGGACAGTTAAGTTCCCCATGGGACAGCAATGGGTTGTTGTGGACAGAAAGGCCAGTGGTGTCTTGGGATGCGTAAGGAAAAGTGTGTCCAGCAGGATGAGGGAGGTTCTCCTCCCCCTGCACTCTGCACTAGACCACAGCTGGAGGATTGTGTCCAGTTCTGGGCTCCCCAGTTCAAGAGGGACAGGGAAATACTGGAGAGAGTCCAACAGAGAGCTACAAAGATGCTGAAGGGACTGGAACATCTCTCTGGGGAGGAAAGGCTGAGAGCCCTGGGGCTGTTCAGCCTGGAGAAGAGAAGCCTGGGAGGGGATCTTATCAATGTTTACAGATATCTGCAGGGTGGGGGGCAAGGAGAAGGGGCCAGGCTCTTCTCAGCAGTGACAGGACGAGAGGTAATGGTCACAAACTGGAACACAGGAAGTTCCACCTCAATATGAGGAAAAATTTCTTCACTGTGAGGGTGCCAGAGCCTGGCCCAGGCTGCCCAGAGAGGTGATGGAGTCTCCTTCTCTGGAGACTTTCCAACCCACCTGGCTCTGTTCCTGCACTGGCAGAGGGGTTGGACTCGATGATCTCCAGAGTTCCCTTCCAAGCCCCAATTTTCTATGATTCTATGATTCTAATACAGACACTGGTTCCAAAACCAGAAGCCATGACACCCTTTCCTGCTGCTGTTGGATATACGTTGTTAAGTCAGTTAAGTGCACTGGGTGAACAATAGGGTGATCCAAACCCCACCAAGTGCTGAGCTAGAAGGCTGAGATGGAAGGAATATATTACCTGATGTAGCCATTTTCAATCCTCTCAAAATCTTCATCAGTAGTTCTGACAGACAGTCCGTGCATACCAGGGTAGGAGTGCTGGGTGTTGATTTTTGCCATTTTGCTTTACATATCAACATCTAAATGACAGCTGAAAAAAGGAGGAAGGGGGAAATAAATAAATTGTGAAGGCTGAAATCTGCTCAGTACTTAAAAAGAGCAATTTATAAAACAATGGAACAGCAAAAAGTAAATTCAGACTTTTGAAGAACAGCCAGTTACAGTCACATACACAATGTGATGCCTGTTCCTTGATTTATTTGCACTAGACAGAAAAAAAAAGTTCTAGTGAAAGTGTTACAAAGAAAATTCATCATAACCAAAGGAAAGGGTTACCTGATACTATATTCTTTTTAGTCTCTGGGCCTTCTGAACACTCTAGTGAAATTGCATTTAAAATCTCATTAAAAGGAGGTTACAGATAGCAAGTCAAACAAAAACAAAAAAAAAACCTAGGTAATACATATGCTAGGACAACCCATTCCACTTTAAGTTGATCCTGTTGTGCTAATTTTATCTATTTTATGATACATGGGTTTTATTCTGAAGATACATATTAACCAAGCAGGTAATTAGCTTACTATGTGCCATGCATTCATTCTATGTTATCTAAACACTGCACTAAATACATACTAAGGGTTTTTTTCCCATTGATTTCCATATGTCATATTTATTATACTGACTCAAGACAAGCTCTGGTAAGATATTTAGCAGCTCACCTCCTACAAAACTTAGGAAATAGACCCAAATTCCTTTCCAGATTTGGCCTTCAATGCCTTACCAAACTCATACCCCATCTGTCACCTGCAGAATGGGTTTCAAGACTCCAGATAAGTGTCTTAAAAATGAGGGACTGAAAGACTTGCAGTGAAAGCTTTGAATTTTGAAAAGGTTTGGGTTTTTTTAAGTTTGGAAACTCCATTCAGGAATTTTTTGTTGTTGTTAGAATGAAATTCTCTTGGAATCATTCAAAGAACCTCAGAGCACCTACTGTCCCTTCTTCACCTGTAATCTTCAAACATTCTGGTTTAGCAGGAAATGAAATACAGGTCTTAAAAAAAAAACTTAACATTCTGCCCTGGATTATTCCTGAAGCAAAGCTCAAGATCCATGATCATCTCTGTGTTATGGATCCAGTTCCTTAAAAACCAGATCCCTGACTTAAAACACTCCTCTCAACTCCCAGACAACTAAAGGGCATCATATCATTTTTAAATTATCTAATATATTTCAAAATATAAAACAGATCAACCTAATTTCTTTTTTCATCTGGAAATAATGAAACGAGTCTATAAATAGCCCTTGGGCATCACTGAACATCTGCACATCTGATTAGAATTTGCCATTACTAATTTTGCCTCGGTGCAGGTCAATTGATGTGTAACATTGTCTCACCTTAACCTGAGCCCTGTACATACTGGTTAACAAAAGTTTTACTGGGGAAAAAAAAATGAGAATTTCTATTACACATTGATCTATTAAAAAATAAAATAAATAAAAAAAGAGAGATCTTTCAACCCACTCTCAGATTTGAAAGATCACACAAAAGAATTAAGTCCTGAAGCGGAGATAATTTACACTAAAACCACATCTACCTATCAAAATGTTAACTGGAGCAGTCTCACAGAATGAATCAATCTTGTCTCTTAAAAAAAAAAAAAAATCTGGCAAATTATTTCTATATTTCCATTATAAATATCCATGGACATTTACCTCTAAACAATTCAGCTATTAATAAATTGACTGCTCAAATGAGTAGGTTTCTGAATAGGTAAAACTCTTCTCTAGGAATATTTTTCAGAGGTCATTTTTTATTTATAATTTCTAGTTATAATTTAGTTATATAATTTATTTATAATATTTTGTTATAATTTAGTTATAATTTTAGTTATAATATATATATTATAATTGTTTCAATCATAATAGAACTCTTGACTGCACTGCAGGAGGGAAAGGGGAGTTGACACTCTTCCACTGAATTTCCCATGTATTCCCCATGTACCCTCCTTAAACTTTCACTTCATTCTAGTTCAAAGTTTTAAAAGCTTTATGATAGGAAAAGAAGAATGATTGAGAATGACCCTCCTGGCTCTGTTCCTGTGTGGGCTGCCCTGGATGATCCTGCTCTGGCAGGGGGCTTGGACTAGATGATCTCCAGAGGTCCCTTCCAACCCCAAACATTCTACAATTCATATAAAAGTGCATATAAATTCATATAAAATGCATAGAGTTAACTTTTTTTTTTCCCTGAGGATGTGTTTTCCAGCACAAAGTTAGTACTGAGTTAAGATCTTGTCTAGTTCTGCCACTCTACACAACAATAACCCTGCCATTAGTTCAGATTCACAACCAGACTGATGTCTACCCACAGCAGCTCTGAAACAAGGGTCACCTGGTTTATAACCTCCAACTAAACAAACAACTCTGCTAAAGCAATAGAAGTATGAGATAATAAAAACCTTCTGAAATCCAGGGATGATGTAGATAATTAGCTACCCACACTAGGTGTTACCTCACTGAAAAGACACATTGCTTCTGAAGCTGGAGAGCAGTGAACGATGGCCTTCTATATTCCAAATGCTTGGAAGTGTTGACGTATGGATTTCCAGAGCTGTCAGTTTTGCATCACTTCCTGAAAGCTGAGTTAAAAAAAAAAAACAACATTAAGTAGAGTATTTCTCTAAACTTCAAACTGAAATGGGTTCTCCAGATGCTACTAATCTCCTGAAATTAGAAATGACTAGTCTGGAATTAGAGACTATCTACTAGACACTATCTATCTACTAGACATTATCTACTAAATAGATAATGGAATTAGCTATCCCAAATCTCCTGAAATGGTTTGAGTACGCCAGCGGAGCGCTGAGTCCAGGAAACACTCGTACACTTTATTTAGACTTCCAAAACAAGTCATGGAATAGGAAACCAAATGCTATTTTGGATGAAAAAAACCAAAAAAACCCAAAAAAAACCCAGCTTTTTAGAAGACAGAAAACAAGAACAGAGTTAAACAGTCACATTCACCACTGCAGAAGTTTCAGAACAATATTCCTCAGGCTTCCATAGCAAAAACTCTCATTAGATGCTGACAAAAGGGAGCAGTGAGACAAGAAGATCTCAGGATGGCAAAAGAAACTATGGGCAGGAGAAACAAGAGGAGGACAAGGAACTTTGGGGTGAGCCACATCAAGCAGATCAATTTTTCAGCTTGATGGCAAGTGACGTGCAACGTAGGAGAATGGAAAACAACGAATTAAGGTGGAAAGGAAGTGAACTACTGCTTTATACCCTTCCAAATTATACTGCTTTATGCATTTCTAAATTAACCATTTGCTCTCAGAGAAGGAACCTGAACACTGTGTAGGTAGAGCTCAGTGGAAAGCCCTGCTCAGTGGACAGCAGGGCTGCTGATGCAATAGCTACTGAGGCACACACAGAAATTGTTAATCGCAGAAACACAGAATCATTAAAGTTGGAAAAGACCCCCGAGATCGTCAAGTCCAACCATCTCCCTAACATTATCATGACCACTAAACCATCTGGAGGTTGTAGTGAGGCTGGTGTCGGTCTCTTCTCCCAAACTCCTAATGATAGGACGAGAGGAAATGGCCTCAAGTTGCATCAGGGGAGGTTTAGATTGGATATTGGAAAGAAATTCTTTACTGAGAGAGTGGTTGGGCACTGGAACAGGCTGCCCAGGGAGGGGGTGCAGTCACCATCCCTGGAGGGGTTCAAACACCGAGTAGATGTGGCACGTGAAGCTATGGTGGAGTGGTAAGGGAGATGTTGGGATGAAGGTTGGACTTGATCATCCTAGAGCTCCTTTCCAACCATAGTAATTTGAGGATTCTATGTCCTGAAGTGCCACATCCACACATTCTTTGAAGCCCTCCAGGGATGGTGACTCCATCCCCTCCCTGGGCAGCCTGATCCAAGGTCTCAACGTTCTGTCAGTAGAGAAATTGTTCCTCAGGCCCAACCTAAACCTCCCCTGGTGCAACTTAAGCTCATTTCCTCTCGTCCATAATGACACAAAGAGCACCAGAACCGCTCCAAGGAACAACAGTGTGCTCTTAACTGGAACACTACTGGTCCTCCTTATAAACAGAAAGATAAAGCAGAAAAAAAAAAGCATGGCAAGAATCATTCATGACACAGAAGAGGGTGAGAAAGGAAAATAGGGCTTGTTCATTCCAGAAAGCCAAAGAATAAGAAGCTATAAAATAAAAATGTAGGCAAAATTGGAGCTCATTTCAGAGCCCTTACAATGAATTCAGCTGTAAAACCCCAATGTGATATTTAGCGTGGTCTGAACCCTCATACTGCACTAGATGGGAGGGAAGGAGGAGGAGGGAAAAAATCCACAGAAATACTACTAAGCAAAAAAATACATTTTTGGTTTTGTTATTTTTTGGGAGGTAGGGAGAATAGATGAAGGTTCAGTATTAAATCATGCCACGCATGCCCAGCTGGGCTAGAGACAGAAGACGGGACTGGTTTGGGTACAGCTCAGGTGGTGAGACCTCCTGAAGCAACAGGGTTTGGCCCTGCGTGAAGCACATCAAATTCTGACAACGTACTGGCCACCTGATGAAAAAGAAGTATTTGTTCCAAGATTCCTTAGAATAGATGTGTTTGATGGGCTAGGGAAGACATCAGCATTTCACAACTGGATCCACAAGTGACTGACAGGGGACTGACTTCAAACAAGCACTTGCCCAGGTGGCCAAGAAGGCCCATGGCATCCTGGCCTGGATCAGGAATGGTGTGGCCAGCAGGAGCAGGGAGGGGATCATTCCTCTGAACTCGGCTCTGGGGAGGCTGCACCTCGAATACTGTGTCCAGTTTTGGGCCCCTCTCTCCAAGAAGGACGTTGAGGAGCTGGAGAGGGTCCAGAGGTGGCTACAAAACTAGGGAAGGGTTTGGAGCATGTCTCTTATGAGGAGAGGCTGAGGGAGCTGGGGCTGTTCAGCCTTGAGAAGAGAAGGCTGAGGGGAGACCTTATTGCCCTCTACAGCTACCTGAAGGGAAGCTGTAGCGAGGTGGGAGTTGGGCTGTTCTCCCTGGGGACAAGGGACAGAACAAGAGGCAATGTCCTGAAGTTGACCCAGGGGAGGTTCAGGCTGGATCTCAGGAAGCATTTCTTTCCAGAAAGGGCTGTCAGGCACTGGAATGGGCTGCCCAGGGAGGTGGTGGAGTCCCCATCCCTGGAGGGGTTGAAGAGGCGGTTGGATGTTGTGCTTAGGGACATGGTTTAGTGGGTTTGATAGGGCTGGGAGTGAGGTTGGACTTGATGATCCTGAAGGTCTCTTCCAGACAGAACTATTCCATGATTCTATGACATGGGTTAGTGGTGCCCTGGCAGTGCTGGAGGAACAGTTGGACCTGATGATCTTCAAGGTCTCTTCCAACCAAAATAATTCTGATTCTAGGGGTCAGCCATCAGGAAAACACCAGCAAAAAAAACTAACCGGAACACTTTTTGCAGGGCCATGAAGAGGCACCTCCAGCTAGCTGGCATCTACAGTCCTACAACTGCCACTAAAAGCTTCTGAGACAGTTCTAAGAACAGAGCAGAGCTCAGCTCTGTATTCAAAAGTTCCAGTTGCGTGGTGGGTTGGCCTTGGTTGGCTGCCAGCCACCTACCCAACCACTCTCTCAGTCCCCTTCCTCAGAGTCCAATAAGATGAGAAAGCTCACGGGTCGAGACGAGGAGAGGAAGATCATTTCCCAATTATCATCACAAGCAAAACAGACTCAAACTGGGGGGAATTAATTTCATTTACTGCCTGTTAAAATAGAGGTGGATGGTGAGAAACAAAGACAAAAACACCTCCCCCACTCTTTTCTTCTTCCCCAGATTCACGTTCACCCCTACATGTCCACCTCCTCCACCCACCCAGCAGCACAGAGGGTGAGGAACGGTGGGTTGCAGTCAGTCCATAAAGCTTCCTCTCTCCTGCTCCTTCCTCCTCGCACCGTTCCCCTGCTCCAGTGCTGGTCCACGCCAAGGGCTGTAGTCCCTCAGGATAAATCTGCTCCAGTGAGGGTCCTCCATGGGCCACAGTGCCTGTCAGGAGAAGCTGCTCCTGCATGGGCTGCTCTCCACTGGCTGCAGTTTCCTTCTGAAAATACCTACTTGCTCCACCACAGGGTACTCCATGGTAGGCAACTGCTCCAGCATGGTCCTCTCCATGGTTTGCTCTGCTCCAGCACCTGGAACAACACCTCCCCTCCTTCTTCTCTGACCTAAGAGTCTGCAGAGCAGCTTCTCACACTTTTTTTTCCCCTCGCTCCTCACACACTTGCCCGTGTGGCATTTTACCCTTTCTCAAACATGGTTTTCTTAGGGTGCCACCATCTTGCCCTGCGGTGGGTCTGTTGGAGCTCTCTGGAAGTGGCTGTGTCCAGCACAGGCAGCCCCTGGCCTCTGCTCTCAGGGACCCCTGCAGCCCCCTGCCAGCACCTGGGCACCTGCACCCAGTGCAAGTAGCTTTCTACTACAATAGAGTTATGGGGATGCTGAAGGGACTGGAACATCTCTCTGGGGAGGAAAGGCTGAGCCCTGGGGCTGTTCAGCCTGGAGAAGAGAAGCCTGAGAGGGGATCTTAGGAATGGTTCCAAAGCTCTGCAGGGTGGGGGGCAAGGAGAAGGGGCCAGGCTCTTTCCAGTGCTGCCCTGGGATAGGATGAGGGGCAATGGGCACAAACTGGAACACTGGAAGTTCCACCTCAACAAGAGGAAAAACTTCACTGTGACAGTGACAGAGCCTGGCCCAGGCTGCCCAGAGAGGCTGTGGAGTCTCCTTCTCTGGAGACTTTCCAACCCCCCCTGGCTCTGTTCCTGTGTGGGCTGCCCTGGGTGACCCTGCTCTGGCAGGGGGGTTGGACTCCATGATCTCCAGAGCTCCCTTCCAACCTCTACCATTCCTTGATTCTATGATCTGCCTTCTCTAAAATCTCTGGTATCTTTGAAGTACACTCTCTGCTCATCCAGCAATTACACTGAGGGTAAAACTTGACTACCTAAAGGCTGACAAGTCTGATGAATCCATGTTAGGTACTTAAAACAGGTATTTAGCTCACAAGTGATTTAATGAGAGAGACAGACAGACAGACAGACAGTCCTTTGAGCTTGAATCTCATCACCTTGCTTTAGGCAACCAAACTGGAGAACTGGATCCTCCAAGGAACCTTGGAATTTTTAACTTTCCAGAACAAAGTGACTTATCTTCAAGCAAGCCAAATCAAACCATGGACAACAAAACACTGCCTCAGGTTGAAGAATTTTCCAGTGTCAGACAGCAACATAAAACTTACCCAAACCAATCCCAGCTCTTGAAAGACTGACATCTTTACCCGTGACTTAAGCAGAACTTTAACACGCTTTCTCATTTAGTATTTCTTCCCTTGCTGCTAATTGTGCTATCCTGAAAGAGAGGAATGATAATCCCACACTCAAGAAAACTGCTTTTCGGTGCATAAATCACTGAGTCTGAAACTGGAGCTAAATGAGAAAGGAGTAGTCTCCTACTAAAAATATGTTTTAAATACACATTAGCAGTAACTCCCCCTACTCCAAATGCAAATAGTTCGTGTGCTCTTCTATCCCCTTAATTGACAAATTACTTTATATGCCCTGCCTGTTTTTATCAAGCTGTTTCACAACAAGCACAAATTCAAGTAACACCTGAAGAATTAGAAATAGAGGTACAAAAGCTGCAGTGCCTAAATTTTAGGAGCTGTACTATCCAGAGGATTTCCTGTAGAAGACATAGAGAAAAATCAGGTACCCAGGAATAAGGTACTGAGAAGGAAGCTACGTATCACAGAATCACAGAATAGTAGGGGTTGGAAGGGACCTCGAAAGATCATCGAGTCCAACCATTGAGCCAGAGCAGGGTCACCTAGAGCAGGTCACACAGGAACAGATCCAGGTGGGGCTGGAAAGTCTCCAGAGAAGGAGACTCCACAACCTCTCTGGGCAGCCTGGGCCAGGCTCTGGCACCTCACTGTAAGAAAGTTTCTCCTCATGTTTCCATGGAACCTCCTCTGTTCCAGCTTGCACCCGTTGCCCCTTGTCCTATCACTGGATGTCCCCGAGCAGAGCCTGGCTCCATCCTCCTGACACCTTTTACATCTTTATAAACATGAATGAGGTCACCCCTCAGGCTTCTCTTCTCCAAGCTCAAGAGACCCAGCTTGTGGCTGCTGAAAAGCTGCTAGCAGAGGGATTTTCTCAGGTTCTCACAATATTTGGTGAGAATCCTGCCTTTCTCATGCATGTTATGAGAAACAGTAGGATGGTTTTTGTAAGCTGGACCAACACCTGGTGTTTTGCCAAGTTCTGTTTATGGTACACTGGAAAAATATTTTGCAATAGGTGTTGTAGGACTTCAGCCAATCCCCCTAGGAGACGGGTGATCACTGACCAATGGCCCTGTGGGGCTAGGGTATCTAAAATGGGGTTAGAAATTAATGAAGTGGCTTCTTCTTCTTCCTCTCCTGGCTCTCTCTTTACTGATTCTGTGTGGCTGCATCTCTTCACTCCTGGGACAAACAGCAACACCAGCTCCCTCAGCCTTTCCTCACAAGGGAGACGTTCAACCCCCTTCATCATCTTCGTGGCTCTGCGAGCCAGTACGAAGCGACTGAAGCTAAAACAGGAGACTGAAAATAACTGAGCATCTAACTCCAGGCCAAAAGGAGGTGGCACCCAGTAGACAGCAGCAACTCCTCCCTTTCCCAAGTCTATTCTCCCCAGTGCAGCAAATTGCACTGTGCTCAGGAGCCCCACCTCAAACACGAGACACTTTTCCAGTCTGCTTCAAATTTAGCAAGCCAAGACCAGTTCTACCCTTTTTTTTTTTGTTCTGGAACCTGCTTCCAATAGGTTATGGGATGCTTTCCCAGGGGGTTTGCAGTGCTTTGTAATCACACACCAGAGCAGCAGCGGGAAGGCCTGTTCTCAGCACCCACTGCCATTTGGACACAGCAGCTTCGTGGCCCAGGTTTCAGTTTTGCAGATGCTCAGCATCAGCAGCAAAAAGAAAAACCCAAAAACCACACCAAAACCCAACACACAGGCACACATTTAAATATTACAAATTATGTCAAACTTGGGAAATTGCTGGCTACCAGCTAAGCCACCAGAATGAACGGTGTAGACTCTCAGACATCTGGGAAAGAAGTTTGAATACCTGTAGTGTGCCTCTGCAGAGCACCCAGAGTTGCCACTGGGGCAGAACATGTTAAACTCACCCTAACTTAATTCAAAAGTGTTAGTCAAGCCAATATTAATATTTCTGGTAAGATAGAAACGTGGTGCTCTGTCAAGTAACGATGGTAGATCAAGCTGTTTATACCACCACTTAATATACTTAAAGCTTATTTGTTTAGATTAAAAGGGCTACAGATAGAAAATATAGCAGAATTCAATTAAAAAACCCAGCTTTTTGAGGTGAAATATCTGTCACTGTCACAAAGTAAAAGGTGCCTCATATGTGATTTTATAACAGAGCTTATGGATTTGTGTAGTTGGGAATATACTGTTCTCCTTGAGGCTTTCAGTATCATTTTACTTCTTGCTACGGTAGCAGCGATAAGCTGCACAGATCACTTACATCATTTTAGCTAAGACACGTTCCAAATCCTCCCACAGCCTCTCGGGTTCAACCCTGGTAAATCTTTGGGATTTATTTTGGGCTGTGACCTCTACCGACGTGATCCTCGTTACATCACTTCGTAATAGTCGTAGTTCAGCTGTACATTAGGGATGCTGTGTACGTTCCATGTGACAATCACCAGTTCAACAAACGGGCTATCAAAGGCCGGGCACTGGATCTGTGAGCAGCGATGTGATTCGAAGACAAGGTGCACGTTTTTTTGTCACTTAACCTGCAGATTTAACTCCGTCACGCTCGCTTGGGAATCATTTCTGTGTAAAGGCTACTGGATCACGGAATCACAGAATGGTGGGGGTTGGAAGGGATCTCCGAAGATCACCAAGTCCAACCCCTCTGTCAGAGCAGGATAAAACTAGAGCAGATCACTCAGAAGCCTGAGGGGTTGCAAAAATACTCAGCAGGTTCCACCGCCTTACCCTCAGGAATCATTAGGTGTAACAGCTTCAATCAGCGGTTCTTAAACCCTACGTCTTCTTTTAAATGTACACTTTTCCAATTTTATTACTCTGCTACATCGTTTTGCATTTTTCTGCAGTCTGTGGGCACTGCTCTCTCCTGAAAATGCTCAGCATTGCTATGCACAGACCAACCACCTCAGTCCTAAAGATGTGTCAGACAAATAACATTACCTCTCGCAGGCTATGCATATGCTATGCACAACACCACTGATTCATATAGGTATCATTTACAGTTTTACAATTAAATGCAAATGATTATCCTTGATACACTTGGTGTCCAAGTCCCCTGCACCTTGTAGTAAAAAAACAATCTTTGAAATGAATTATTTGGACTGCGTTTCCTTCCTCTCTTTATGAATAATTAGTAATACGGTTCCATTTTCCAAGACTTACGACCTTTTTTTTCAGACTCTTTCCTACAAATGCATTGGGATTTTTCAACTGGAAAGTGTTCAGGAGAAACTAGCTGCATGTATTGAACGTAACACCGAAAACTAAAACACGCCAAATGACACATTACAGTTGACCAGACAACCAAGTCACACTGTGTCGTGTCTGTTGCTAGTCTGGGTTAACAGGATGCAGGTATCCGTGTTTATGTATAGGCAATAAGCTCTGGAACCACTGCCTAACTAGTCTGGGTTAACAGGTATC
>JANVCC010000021.1:2108091-2187701 GCA_025345505.1 Todiramphus chloris collaris
ACTGCCTAACTAGTCTGGGTTAACAGGTATCCATGTTTCTATACAGCTCATAAGCTCTGGAACCACTGCCTGAAACGTGCCAGTTCTGCCAGCGCATTCATTTGCCAAGGTAACTCTTAAACGTGACCGTCAGGAGGGCACGAATGCAGCTACAACCACGGCACGCTTCCATTTCTGCAGGAGGATCTCTCCGATATCCGCCCGTTTCCACGCGTGCACGTGAACGTCACCCATTCGAGTTCCCCCCCACCCCACCCCCCAAGGCCACCCGGTTTGGCCGGGGAAGGCGAACACGAGCGGCAATTTCTGTCACGTTTCACAAGCCGTAGAGAGGCGTTGGAGCGGAGAGGATTTAAGGGGATGCTAATGAGAAGAGATGGCCGCGGGATAACGCGCTGAACCCAAATGACAGCGCTCGGGTGCAAATTGGATGACAAAGGCTGAGCCGAGGTACGCAGAAGGCAGAGCTGAGAGATGCTGACAGGGAAAGGTGCTGTATCCTTTATTTATTTATTTTACAGCTGATGCACTCTTCTGTTCACTGCTTGTTTGCTGTGATTACCCTTGCTGATTAAACATCCTGACAGCCCCATCATCAGCTGCACCATGTATTTTCCTCATCAGACCGTTTTCAGCCTGCACGCTCCAAGGAAACGACGGAAAAGCTACCGGAGAATAAAAATTGCTGCGACGACTGAAGGCAAAGTTACACTATCTCAAAACTGGTAACACCTGGAACTACAATTTGCTCTGCTGCAACAAGGCAAATTACAGATTTTAAACAGCCCACGCACTACTTGCTTTGAATCTGGAAAACAAAACATAGCAAGAAGTGTGCACCACTAACCAGGGCTAACATTTACATTTAACAGCATCCCTTCAGAGTTCAAAGCGGCGTTCGTGCCATTTTTTCCACGTCATCTTTTGGCTTTTTTTTCCTCTTAGCAAGTGAGCAGTGCATTAGAGAAAGCTGCTGCTTACAGTCATTACTGTCTCCTGCACGCCCATCGGCACGCTATGGCCTGGTTTGCACTACACGGCCATCACATCACTAAAAACAAGGTCAGTTTAGCTGGAGCACCAAGGAATCCAAGCGATTTCCCTTGGCTGTGCTCAGAGCATTTGCCACCGCGTTCTTTACACAGGGTTGGGCAACCTCATGCTGATTCCACCGGCACCGAAGGGCTGAGACGTTCGAGACACGTGGATCGAAGCGGTGAAGCTCAGTCAACAGGAGCGGGGTCCTTCGGCCCCGCTTCTATACGCTTTCGTGTCCTGAATCCAGTTTAATTACGGATACACAGCTCCGTGTGTCAACCCTCAGAAGAGCAGTTTGCTCAACATAAATAAATAAATAAATAAAAGTAACAAGCTTGTAAATTACCTTTCCGTCTCAAGATTTTGAGTTCAGCTTTAGAATCGAAGGCGGACACAGGACGCGACCCCATCCTCTCGAAACGCAATGGGCATTCGTAACAAACCTCTTCCAGACTCACCTTTCCGAAGCATCCCAATTCGGAAACTCTCGCCCGTCTGTCCGCTCGTCCGTCTGTCTGTGCCTGAACGCAGAAGCGCTTCGGGGGCGTTCTCCTCTCTCTACCCGCGTCGCGGCTTCTCCCCGGAGCCCGCTGCCGGGCAGCAGCGCCGGGAAGCGGCGGGAAGCGAAGCGGCGGGAAGCGAAGCGGCGGGAAGCGAAGCGGCGGGAGCACTCCCGGCGGGGCGGCCCGGCGGGGGTGGCGGGGCAGGGCCCGCCGTGGCCGCCCCTCCGCCCGGCGCGGGCGGATTACAGCCCAAACCCGCACGCCTTAAGCCCGGCTCACCGGGAAAAGCCGCTCGAAGGGCTTTGCGATCCTGTTAAGTTCTCGGAGAGGATCAAGACGTCAAAGCGGCTCGGCGGCGCCCCGGCACATTGCTTGCCACGCCGAGGAAAAGTTGAGAGCCCGCAGGGGCAGGGCCGGGGCTGCTGGCGGAGCGGGGACCCGCAACCCCAAGGCGGAGGCGCCGTCACCGAGGCGAAAAGCGGCGTGACCCAAGCGAGCGGCTCCCCGCCTCTCCCACCGGCGACACCCGACCCGGCCGCCCGAGACAGCGGTTCCCTGCGGGGCGGAGCTGCGCCCGGCCGGGAGCTCGTCCCCGCCTCGCCGCGGGGGGCGGTCGGGTCGGAGCCGGCGCGGAAGCCGCTTCAACCTCGGCCGCTGTGAGCCCGGCGGGGTCCGGCAGCCGCCATGCGGCTCCCGCCGGCTCTCACCGCTCCCGCCTCAGCCCCAGCCCCGCGGTCCGTGCTGCGGGGAAAGGCCGGACGGAGCGGGGAGGCTCCGCGGCGACCCCTAAAAAGAGCTCCGGGCAAGGCAGAAAACGCGGGTTCCCTGCCCTGCCCCTGCTCTGCCTCCGCGCCCTCACACACGCCGCCCCCTCCGCCTTCCCTCGGCTGCCGCGGCGGGGCCGGGCCCGGCGGGCTGCCCGAGCAGCGGCCCCGGGTGAGGGGCCGAGCCGCTGCCAGCTGGAGACGCGGCCCCGTCGGCAGCCGGCAGGGAGCGGCTTTCCCCGCGGTTGGTGCCTGCGCGTCCCGCCCGAGAGGCATCGCCAGGAGATGGGACCCGGCAGCCGCTCGCAGCGCTGCTGTTGTGAGCGACGCCGTCTCCTTCTGCGAGGAGGGGATTCTCCTCGGCGCTGATGCGGTGGAAAACTCAATAACCGGAGTTATTCAGCGGGCAGGCCTTATTTTCGCGGCGCTGGACGCACAGGGGATCAATCACTCGTCCAAACGTGCGTCCCTATGACACCAAGCTGTGTGGGGCTGACACGCTGGAGGGAAGGGATCCATCCAGAGGGACCTGGGCAGGCTGGAGAGGTGGGCCCATGCCAACCTCATGAGGTTCAACAAGGCCAAATGCAAGGTCCTCCATCGGGGTTGGGGCAATCCCAAGCACCAATATAGGCTGGGCAGTGACTGGCTGGAGAGCAGCCCTGAAGAGAAGGACTTGGGAGTGCTGGGGGATGAGAAGCTCACCATGAGCCATCAGTTGCTCTTGCAGCCCAGAGGGACAATCGTGTCCTGGGCTGCATCAAGAGAAGCGTGGCCAGCAGGGCGAGGGAGGGAATTCTGCCCCTCTACTCCACTCTGGTGAGACCTCACCTGGAGCACTGCGTCCAGCTCTGGAGCCCCTGTTACAGGAAGGCTGTGGATGTGCTGGATCGTGTCCAGAGAAGGGCCACGAGGATGCTCAGAGGGCTGGAGCACCTCTCCTGTGAGCACAGGCTGAGAGAGTTGGGGTTGTTCAGTCTGGAGAAGAGAAGGCTCCAGGGAGACCTTATTGTGGCCTTCCAGTGTCTGAAGGGGGCTACAAGGAAGCTGGGGAGAGAGTTTTTAGGCTGTCGGGCAGTGACAGCACCAGAGGGAATGGATTAAAACCAGACAGAGGTCGATTCAGGTTAGACAGTAGGAAGAAGTTCTTCCCCATGAGGGTGGTGAGACACTGGCACAGGTTGCCCAGAGAGGTGGTGGAAGCCCCATCCTTGGAAGTATTGAAGCCCAGGCTGGCTGGGGCTGTGAGCAACCTGCTCTAGTGGGAGGTGTCCCTGCCCATGGCAGGGGGGTTGGAACTGGATGATCTTTAAGGTCCCTTCCATCCCTGATGATTCTATGATCCTATGTTGCAAGCCGGGTGTGTAGTTTATATGCAGGCTAAACATACAGATTCATTATCTTTCTTAGAAAGGGCAGTCTTATGCTAATGGGTTCCTGGAATTCATTTACATACTCCAAGCATGCGTAATAAAATTACAGTTAGGGTCTTTTCTCCCCTTGGGGGTCTTTCATGACGTCTGATGTTCATTTACTTCACCTTCTCTTCTTCATCACCGTGTTCTTTTAGTGACCTAAAGCCTAAAATCCTTCTTCTTGCCACAAAACCGGTTCTTGTCTGTTCAGCACTCTCAGGTGCCTCGAGATGTCTTGTTGTCCCTTTCCTGGAGATAATCGTGATCTATATGGTTATGAATTTCACAGTCTGTCCCCCGTCCCTGGAGGGACCCTCCCTCATCTTGTGCTGAAGGCTCTCGCACTCCGCTGGACGTCACCTGCTCAAGTCTGGTTGTGCTTTTGGCAGGGTGCGGGAGAACTGGAAACAGGCTGTGTCTGAAAGCTCCGTAAGAATGATTCTTCAGCTGGGAAGGGAGTCAGCAAAAGCCACGTCATTCCTCACCCAGAGGCCACTGCACTTCCCCACACAACGTCAATTCAGCTGGACCGGACACAGCGTGACACTAGAAATGCATTTATGCGCTTGGGTTTCTGGAGAGGCAGAGTTACTCACTGCTCTCCCCTAGCTAAGAACTACTTTACAATAGAGAGATGAGCCACATCACGCAACACATACGAGAGAGAAGAAAAGGCTGTGTCTAAAACTCTTTAAAATCCTGGAGGAACTCAAGGTCTCCCACGCAGCTGTCACATCGCTCTTCAGAGTAACGGCTTTTGTTGGCATCAGAACAGAAAAGCCTGGGAAAGCAAAAAACATGTGAAGAACATGCTTTTTCACTTCCTTTCCTGATGGATTGGCCCTCACCAGGAGAATTCCGGGCAGTGTCCTGGAAGTGCTGGTAGGGGAATATGTTGGGTCTGGCTGAGCTGGAGTGAATTCTGCCCAGAGCAGCCCTCCCAGTGCTGTGCTGTGCACTGGGAGCTGTAAAGGTGCTGCTCACACCCCCGGGCTGTGGCTGCTGCTGGGCAGGGCTCGAGCAGCACCAGGGCTGCTGTCCAACATTCCCCCTGCAGTGGGATGGGGGGATGAGATCTTGGGAGGGGACACGACTGGGACAGCTGCCCCAGCCTGACCAAAGGGATATTCCATCCCGTATGGTGTAAGAAAATTTAGAGGAAATACTGTATTACAGTTATAATGCATCTCCACGGTACCTCCATTTACCTCCCTTAATCCAAGGATTACGTCTCTTCAGATCTTTTATATCATGGAATTAAATTTAGAAGAGGAAACAAAAAAAACCCCAATCATCAAGGTAAACAACGTTAACTAAATGCATCAAAGCATTTATCATATTGAATGTTTGTTTAAAACCACAGTTTTCTCTTTGAGGAAAGAGTGCGTTCTTAGAAATAACGGCTTATATAAAAAGATCAGACTATGTCTCGATTTTCAGATGAATCCAAGTTACATAAATGTTAGAACAGGTTGTTGCTTTCTCAGTGTAGAAATAGGCAGCTTGCACTCATTGGTTTCCTTTCTCTCTCCTGGGTTCTTCCCGGTGTCATCATCCTCAGCAGAACTATGAAACCTACGCTTACAGTTCTGTAGAGCAGTAGAAACCTTAATTAAAACCTAAAATCTTCCAGCCCCAATACTCTTTATTTCCTATTTACTGAAGGCATAAGCAGTATTAAGCTTTCCTCCTGGGTTACAACAAACAGCCCTTTCTGCACTAAAGGCTTTTTTGCACAGCAAATGCATTTTGAAAGAAAATTCTGGGCAGGTCTCATTTGTAGTCACTCCAAGGACAACAGAACTCACCTTTCAACTCCTGTGAAGCCCTTTTGTCTTCTTCAAGAAGTTGTATTCGCTGTCGCTTGTTTCTTCCTTCAGAGGAGGCACTACCTGGAACAAGAAAGCTATTACTGGTACCAGTCACAACCACTGGTACCAATCACAGCCACTGGTTCCCCATCAGTGCCACCCTTCCTGCCTCCCTGGCATGGAATGGTGCTTCACCAGCTCCTGCTTCCAGCTACATGCTCCTCAGTGTAAAAAAAGCTCTAGGTCCTCCAGTCACAGACTCAGGTCAACTATTCCTACTGGTTGGAAGTGTAGAAGAGAGAGACTTGGTTAAGTTCCCACTAGCTCACTGATTTTTTACCAGCCAGGGACTGTCTGCTGCCACATGCAGCCGAATGCCTGGGGAGAATTTAAACACTCCCCTAGGAAATCGGGTACATCTTCACCGAGCAATCAATAAATCTGAGAGAGTCCAACACTCTCCCACTGAAGCGATAATTCGTGAGGAGAAGCTGCTCAGGGTGATTCCAGTTGCTAGGGCAGGATAGCTGGGACAGGGTGCTCAGTGCCACCTCCCAGTGCTCCAAAACTGTGTCTCACTAAAGCAGCATGACAACAGCACAGGAGAACACGGATGAAAAGGGCGATGAAGCTGTTGAAGAAAGAACTGCCAGGAAGAGAAGGGGAAGAAAATCAGCGAAGGTGGGATCTTTTGGGGGTTCATGAAGATGACAAAGTGTCAGCAAAGCTCCTTACAGCAAGAAACAGGAACCCTGTTGTAAAGGATGCAAGCATCGTATAGGCACTGAAGAAAAACCAAAACCAAAAGGGCATCACGAAGCTTTAAACTTGCTGCAATTTTAAGACAGGTGAAGTCAAACCAAAGAGCCCTTTTACACCAAACATACAAGCTGTGTGCTGGGGACATAGACAAAGCAAGAGGGGACCAAATGGGCTGCAGCGCTCTCCGTGCTCTGGCACGTTGTGGTCAGCATGCGGTAGGGAGCTGCTGAACCATCTGCCCCTCCTTCTGGTCCTCTTGCATCATTTAGAAGGCCATGTGGTGATAGGACAAGGGGCAATGGTTTTGAACTAGAGCAGGGGAGATGTAGATTGGACATGAGGGAGAAGTTCTTCACTCTGAGGGTGGTGAGACACTGGCACAGGTTGCCCAGAGAGGTGGTGGAAGCCCCATCCTTGGAAGTGTTGAAGCCCAGGCTGGCTGGGGCTGTGAGCAACCTGCTCTAGTGGGAGGTGCCCCTGCCCATGGCAGGGGGGTTGGAACTGGATCAGCTTTAAGGTCCCTTCCAATTCATGATTTCCTTCTGAGGCACAAGTGCTGCTGAGGGCTTTGTACAACTCCCAAGCACTACAACGTTCATCTAATTCACTAAAGATGCTGGAACAGGCTTTTAGTTGGTAGAAATTCACCCAAATGAAAATCTGCTTTGCTAACCACACCGCTTTCCTAAGTAGTGGTGACTGCTCCAAACCTTGGCATGGGCACTATGGCTCTTCAAAGGAAGCCTCAGTGATGTGGTTAGGAACTGACATTACGCCTGAAATGAAATGTATCGAGTGGCAAAGCTCACAGATTTAATTCTGCTAAATAATCACCTGAAGAGATTAACCAAACACGTTAAAAAGATAGAGCTACGTGGACAAAGTGAAGAGAAATGTCTCCATGGAACCACGTACTCGGCTCGGCGCCTGCAGTACGCACAGCAAACCGTCAAGAAGGTTTCCTTTCCGTTCACTGTCATCGGTCGTTGTCAAAGTAACCATCAGGAAGAGTCCTGTAGTGGAATTTAGCAACCGTTTCCATTTCTCATATTTATTCCTGTGTGCTAATTATGTTTTAATTCAAATCTCTTAATTGTCAGGCTTCAGCTTCCTAGGGGCAGAGTTTGGTCAGTTGCCTAAATATTGAAGGTGACAGGAAAAAGGAAATACCTTTTCACTTTCCCGTTGTCTAAGCTGTTAGATAGAAGTGAAAACGTGCTTATTCAGGGAACAAATCTTCCTCCTTTCCAACATTTTTCCGATTTCCATGCCATTTTCTCTCCAAGTTTAGCTCTTGCTTCATCTGTGCAATCATTACACCAGTTCTCTGAGAGCCATCAACAAGCAGGTTCAACACGCTGACATCTGCATCACATCACCCATCAAAATAGGTATGTTCAGCATGACACTGCTGTTGATTTAATTCAGTGACCTGAAGTTACCAGTCTCTGACAAACATCTCTTGAAAACACAACCACAGTTACCATGCCCTGATCAGCGAGATCTGGACAGACTGGAGAGCTGGGCAAAGGGGAACCTAATGAAGTTCAACAAGGGTAAGTGTGGAGTCCTACACCTGGGGAGGAACAACACCCTGCACCAGTACAGGTGAGGGGTGACCTGCTGGAGAAGGAACTTAAGTCCTGATGGACAACAAGTTCTCCATGGGACATCAATGTGCCCTTGTGGCCAAGAAGGCCAATGGTATCCTGGGGTGCAATCAGAAGAGTGTGTCCAGCAGATCAAGGGAGGTTCTTCCCCTTCTCTGTTCTGCACTAGTGAGACCACATCTGGAGTGTTGTGTCCAGTTCTGGGCTCCCCAGTTCAAGAGGGACAGGGAAATACTGGAGAGAGTCCAAGGGAGGCTGGGAGGATGCTGAAGGGACTGGAACATCTCTCTGGGGAGGAAAGGCTGAGAGCCCTGGGGCTGTTCAGCCTGGAGAAGAGAAGCCTGAGAGGGGATCTTATCAATGTTTACAGATATCTGCAGGGTGGATGTCAAGGAGAAGGGGCCAGGCTCTTCTCAGCAGTCCCTGAGTTCCTGAACCCAGGAAGTTCCACCTCAAGAGGAGGAAAAAGTTCCTCACTGTGAGGGTGCCAGAGCCTGGCCCAGGCTGCCCAGAGAGGCTGTGGAGTCTCCTGCTCTGGAGACTTTCCAACCCCCCCCTGGCTCTGTTCCTGTGTGGGCTGCCCTGGGTGCCCCTGCTCTGGCAGGGGGGTTGGACTTGATGATCTCCAGAGCTCCCTTCCAACCCTTGCCCTTCTATTATTCCACGTCTGATTTCAACAATGTATTTTGTAGTTCTATATGCAAATTAAATATCAGGGGTTTTTTTCCCACTCTGTTGACAATTAAACAAAACACCAGCAACAGTTTGTAGCTGGGAATTATAATTCATAGGAAAGGGAAAATCTGGAGTTCTTTCACCTCAAAACAGAAAAGAGAAGGGGGAAAAGAAAGAAAGGAAAAGCAACCCCTGATCTTGCAGTCTTTCACACCTTGGTCCTCAGCTACCTGCTTGTTAAAGTATTTTCTCCCGTAGTTTGCTTTCTCACCTTATTCTTTTCCAGATTAACTGCAGCTTTCAAGTGAAATTCCTCAGCTATCAGTCCACCCTCCAACTTATTGCTCTTGTTTTCTTTCCTCTTTCATGTCAACAGCTTCTCATATTTACCCTCATAGCCCTGTTCAGCAGTGCCCATCTACTTCTCTCTTTCATGTTTTCTTGTGTTCTTATTGTGACAGTAATTCCATTTTCTAGATGTTTAGTCTGAATTCACTATCTAGTTTTATCTTCACTTTAATTAAATTAGACCATAGCTGCCAATACCTACTTTTAGACTTTCCTACTTTATTTTGAAGTCGAGGAAAATGCCAATGGTTCAGTAATTCTTCAAGTGCCTTTCTGTCTAGAAACTTGGTGTATTAGACAGGAGGCCTCTGGAGCTGTGTGGTGGGTTGACCCTGGCTGGACACCAGGTGCCCACCAAAGCTGCTCTGTCGCTCCCTCTCCTGTAATGGAGCTGGGGAATTAAAATACGACAGAAGGCTCGTGGGTCACGACAAGGACAGGGAGAGATCACTCACCATGGGGCCAGACATCACCTGCTGGTGGGAAGTAGAGGATAAATCTTTATTTCCTTTTGATTCTGCACATGGCCTTGCTTTGCTTTCCATTAAACTGCCTTTGTCTTAACCCATGAGCTTCATCTTCTTTTCTTCCCCCTGGCTCAGATGAGAGGAGGGGAGGGAAGTGACAGAGTGGCTTCGTGGGCACCTCGTGTCCAGCCAAGGTCAAACCACCACAGCAAAACAGACCTGACTTTAGGAAAATAAGCTTGCACTTGTGTAGTGACTATGCAAGATGGAAAAGAAATCCTACAATCCAAGTATAGAAGTTCAGTTAAATAGTAGCATATCTGGTGGCAAAAGAATGAAGGAGCAGGAAATTTAAAACACTTGGATTACTGTTTAAAAATACAAAAAACAAACAAACAAAAAAAAAAGCAGGTAAAAAAAAAGGAGCTTGCTGAAAAAGAGAACACTAAACCAGAAAATACCTGAGACTTATTCAGATGGGTTAGTAAAATGAAGAGAAACAGTTCATGTGCATTCATGCAGATATCACCAGGAGTAAGATTAACTTTCACAATGATCCACACATTACTGAGCACAAGCATAGCAGATTGAGAAGATCAGGCATCGAGCTGTCACCAGGAGGATAGTATTGGTCACCTGCTCCCTCCTAAACCCGCCTGGTATCAAAGAGCTGTGTGCAGGGTTTCTCAGCAGCCCACCTCAAAACCAAGCACTTCTCAGACATACCCAGCAGAGCCGTGAGGAGCAATGGCTCCCTCAGGAGTGGCAGGCATCTCGTGTCCTTGAGTCACAGTGAAGTCCAATAACTTTTCAATTCATTCTTCTTCCATCCACTTCTCTGACCAGTTGGCTGTTGAGTTGGAGAACTGAGAAGATTTTTGTCCAAGCAGAAGTACACGTCTACCAATAACTGCAATATCGGTCTGCGTGTCCTGAAAACAGGACCTTTCCTTGCTAGCAACCTCTGGTCAGAAGACCTTGCCAAGATGAAATGTTTGTATCCTCTCCTCAATCAGCAAAGCAGAGGCTGCAGGAACATTCTGCACCAACCCAAGGGGTTGATGAAGGTTGATGAAGGTTGATGAAGGGTCCACATTCCTTTGACTTCCCTGGAAAAATTCTGCTTCTTAGAGCTCTCCCTTTCTAGTTTTGCAGTATCCCTTTCTTCCTTCAGAGCGTAGCAAAGTTCAACCTCTCCAACACCAATCCAGAGACAGTATCTGTGCTGTAAAAATCCGATAGCTTCTAGAAAAAGGCTGTCGAGCTGAGGTGATGTGTCTCAAGGGATTGTCTATTAGTCTTTTTTTTTCAAACATTTTGGGAAATCTTTGTCTTCAGTAAGTGAGTCGTAGTGCATGGCTTAGGCTGTTTTCAGGAGAGCAAATGGGGAAAGAGCCTTCCCCTTTTTCTGTGTTTTGTGACACTTCTTGGCTGGTTATTTGCCTTTATTTGCACATCATGAAATTGCCTTTCATATCATGCTGCAGCCTTTAAATAAGTCCATTTTATTATATTCAGTACATGCCTGGGAGTTAGAGAAATGCTGCCAATAACACGATAGCTGAATGACCGTAAAAAATATACATAATCATGAGATACTTTCTTTAAAATAAATAAAAAAAACCCAGAAACAAAACTGGGGGGAAAAAACATTACAGTTATTGAGTTCAAAAATTGCACTTTTTTTATTACATGTACTCATGAGAAAGAATTTCACACAGATACTCTTTCTCCAGCTGCTTCCCATTTCTCCAGAGTTAGTCTGTCAAGCTGAAGCTCCCTTTAACTCCAGGACCAGCTGGACTGGGAGTTTTCAGGTTAATTCTCAGTAGGTTCTGAGAAATAAAGAAAAAAAAAAAAAAAAAAAAAAAAAAAGAAAAGTAAATAAAAGACAGATGATGCAGCAGTAACTTCTCCCAAATGTGCCAGAAAGACAGGAATTGATTGCAACAGGAGTTTTCAGAGCCTTTAGTCTCCCGTAGAATGCAATACTGAGCCCATGATAGATGGGAAGCATTCAAAACTCATCATGACCTGGAGCATACACTGCAGTGTCCTCCCACACCCAGCAACAGGACAGCATTGCAAGAATTATAGAACTGTAGAATCAGAGAATTGTCAGGGTTGGAAGGGACCTTAAAGATCATCCAGCCATGGGCAGGGACACCTCCCACTAGAGCAGGTTGCTCACAGCCCCAGCCAGCCTGGGCTTCAACACTTCCAAGGATGGGGCTTCCACCACCTCTCTGGGCAACCTGTGCCAGTGTCTCACCACCATCATGGGGAAGAAATTCTTCCTACTGTCCAACCTGAATCGACCTCTCTCTAGTTTTAATCCATCCCCTCCAGTCCTGTCACTGCCTGACAGCCTAAAAAGTCTCTCCCCAGCTTTCCTGTAGCCCCCTTCAGATACTGGAAGGCCACAGTAAGGTCTCCCCGGAGCCTTCTCTTCTCCAGCCTGAACAACCCCAACTCTCTCAGTCTGTGCTCACAGGAGAGGTGCTCCAGCCCTCTGAGCATCCTGGTGGCCCTTCTCTGGACACGATCCAGCACATCCACAGCCTTCCTGTAACAGGGGCTCCAGAGCTGGACGCAGTGCTCCAGGTGAGGTCTCACCAGAGTGGAGCAGAGGGGGAGAATCCCCTCCCTCGCCCTGCTGGCCACGCTTCTCTTGATGCAGCCCAGGACACAATTGGCTCTCTGGGCTGCAAGAGCAACTGATGGCTCATGGTGAGCTTCTCGTCCACAGAATGTCTAATCTGTGAGGAAAAAAAAGTTTCTCTGAGAAGGGGCTCAAGCCAGCTGAGACTTGTGACCTTAGTTCTGTAAATCCACTGTTCTCTCTGTGGTTCAGGCTCAGAGCATTGATGGGGAGCTCAGGTTCACTGAGTGCACTGAGTTGAATCAAGCCCCAAGCTGGAGCAGGAATTGTGTCGGAGATGTCATTCCACATCTTGAGGCCAATGCCTGGAATTAATCATCTGAACATAAACCCAAGTTGTTCGGTCAGCAGTGGCCGTACACCTCACAGACCATGAGCTGTTGTAAGGAACATCAAAACACAGAAAGAGTTGTGCCCAATGGGTAAAATGGTCAATAGCCAAAGTAGAAATTCTGATGCATAATCATCCTTTGTTGCACTTGTGCACTGTGACAGAACAAGGGCCAACGGATTCAAGCTCAAGCACAGGAAGCTCCACCTCTACATGAGGAAGAACTTCTTTACAGTAAGGGTGACAGAGCACTGGAACAGACTCCCCAGAGAGGTTGTGGAGTCTCCTTCTCTGGAGACTTTCAAGAACCTGTCTGGATGCATTTCTGCATGGTCTGCTCTAGTTTTGTCCTGTGCTGGCAGGGGGGTTGGACGCAATGATCTTTGTAGGTCCCTTCCAACCCCTAACACTCTGTGATTCTGTGAAAACATTTGAATGCCTTCAAAGAACAGATGATCTTGTTTCATTTTACTTTAGTCCGAAAACATTACACTGCTAACACAGCTCTTTTGATGATTGATTTACCTCTGCCATGTAATGTCCCAACAGGAGAGCAGCAGGAACATGTTCATGTTTCGTTTGTTGACCCTAACACTCTGCGATCCTATTAGGTGAGTAATCATAGAATGCCTCCAAAAGTCATCTAATCCAACCCCCTTCCAGTAAGCAGGGACATCCTCACCTAGAGTACCTTGCTCAGAGCCTAATGATAATACATGTATGATATCCAAGATTTGATATGTGTGATATTCTCCAAGAAGTGATACCTTCTCCTTTCACTCCAGTGACCTTCAAATTCTGAGCTGCTCTAAACTGGTGTAGGTCCAGGGCAACCAGCAGAGCCGCTCTGATTCACAGGATCGGAGCCTTTGGCTGTGTGAGGGGTGTTGACATTATTCCAACAGTTCTCTCCAGGCTGCTCTGCAATGAAGCATGACCAGGATGCGTGATAGAAGAATAAGGCTTTAAAAATAACTGAATGAGTGAATAAACAAATAAATACATTTTTAAATCTCCTTTTCTTCAGGTTGAGAAACCATCATTTCCTGTTTGCACTGTAACCCCGATCCATTTCTTCTGATTGTTCCACTTCAGAGGAATTAAATGAACAAAGATCTGTGAAGTAATTGCAAACCAGAGGAAAGCTCATTTGGTTTCGTTCCCAAGAGAAGCACTGATTTGATCTGCCTTTAAAAGCCACTCACGTTTAAACGGCCTGAGTTACGGTTTGGAGACAATCCATGGCACGGGAGCTCAGATGGACGAGACCGTGCAGTTCACACGTGCAAATGCAAGGCAGAAAGATTCAAAGGAAATAGAAACAGAGACAAGGAATAGAAACGTTCAAACAGAGCATGTGAAATCCACTGCCACGGGTATTTAATTATAAGTGAATAAACTCTATTTATTCTACCTTAACCTGACCCAATAGATGGGAGGTGCAGGAATGGGGAAGGACAGGAGCGTGCGATGCTTTTTTTAATTGAAATGAATTAAATTTTCCTCGGTTTGCATAACAAATAATACACAGCAGCTGCTGTGTCCCATTGAAATCCATGGAAAGTGTCCCACACATTTTGGTGTAACAAGATGGAAGCATTTGTTGTAGCAAGATAGAATCATAGAATGGCTTGAATTGGAAGGGACCTTAAAGATCATCCAGTTCCAACCCCCCTGCCATGGGCAGGGACACCTCCCACTAGAGCAGGTTGCTCACAGCCCCAGCCAGCCTGGCCTTGAACACTTCCAAGGATGGGGCTTCCACCACCCCTCTGGGCAGCCTGGTCCACTGTCTCACCACCCTCCTGGGGAAGAACTTCTCCCTAACGTCTAACCTGAACCTACCCACCACTAGAATCACTGATATATAAACAAAAGCAGTAACATCCACCTAAAGCCAGTCATTTTTACAAGCAAAAAAAAAAAAAAATCACAATAGAAGCCATTAAAGACTGAACTTTCCAAAGAATGAAGCCCCTAATATTGTTTGGTGTTCCTGCCTCAGCAAATAGAGGCATTTGCATAAGAGACAAACAGGTAGATAGATAAGGAACCTTCATTGCTCAGAGCGATCACTCAGCTGTATCATTTCTGTAGCACAGCCACCTTGCAGAGCATTTCCCAGTAAAGCCAGTATGTGCCCATGTCCAGTTCTCTGGAGAGATGGGGAGCACAGGGTCACTGGTCAGCAGGGACACAGCTCGTGGCCTGAGAGAGCCATGGAAACTCCTGCTGACCTCAAACCTACCTGTGCATTCACTTACCACCTTGTGTGAGTCAAACTGCCCGAAGCCACGGGCTCTGCGAGCCCTGCAGAAGCCCTGCAGATGCTCAGGGAGCTGTGGAGGTGATCCCTTGAATTTTCACGCTGCTCTGTTTAAAGAAACCCGCTGGCAAACGCAGCCTTGTTAATGCTCCCCAGGTGACTGGCTTCAGACAGGAGGGATACACGAGAACACTTGGGGTTTTGTTTCATGTTGCTTCTCAGGACAATTCTATCTCTTAGTAAACACTAAAACTACCCCGCTGTCTCAAGGGGAAAAGTCAGGAAAATGCTCATCAGGCCTGAGGCACTGGGAGGGAGAGAGACCAACTCTGCCAGCGAGAATAAAGTGGCATTTTCAGTCACAGAACGGTGACCCATTAGCGGCGAGCACGGGGAGCGAGAGTCGCTGGTATGAAATATAAAGCAGGGCTTAAAAGCTTTTCTCCGCGTGCTTTATGAAGGCAGCTGCTGTCAGTGCTGGGTCTCACCAGCGAGGAAAGTCAGCTGAGAGCCTGCAGCCAAGAGCTGGTGATCACAGATTAAAGCTGGCTCTTTCAGGAACTCATAAATGTCTTTACTTGGCTCTAGCAGTGATCTGCCCGCACTCCGAGGTGCCCTGCGCCCTGAGATACACACGGCGAATGATGAGTCTTGGGTCTCCCAACTGCTTTCTTTTGAGTGATGAAAGCTTAGAACTAAGGAAATTAAAGAACTAAAGAAAGCTACTCAGGGCTAACAGCTCCGAGCATCCGCGTGCTGACCCGCGATTCAACGCCACTTCAAGCAGACCGATCCCTCCTATCGAGAGCAGTGAATTACCTCAACCACACCGAGCAAGGAGGAGAAGAAAAACATCCAGTCCTCACTTTGGATTTATTTCAGATGACATCATCTATTTCCATTTACTGTATACAAGGCTGAAGGTGTAAAGAGTTTAAAGTACTAATAGCCATTAAAAGCAAGCATTTGAAAAGGCAACAGAAAGGTCAATATTATAGTAAAGAAAAGGTCAATATTTCAGTAAAGAGAGCTGAGCCCTCCTGAATCTTCATTTCTCTGGCACTGTTAAATGTCTCTACGTGGCTTTCTGCAGAGCAGTAAGTAAAGCAGGGCAGCAGTTTTACAGATCTGCAGGGCTCAAACTGTGGCATCACTGGCAGAGACAACCAGCCCCAGCTCACACGAACTGGATGAGGCAAAGGTGGAACACTGACGTGAGAAACCACAGGGACATAGTATTGTAGAATGCCCCAGGCTGGAAGGGACCTCTAAAGGTCATCTAGTCCAAGCTCTACAGGTCATCTAGTCCAGCCCCCCTGCACTGAGCTGGGACATCCTCAGCTAGAGCAGGTTGCTCAGAGTCCCATCAAACCTGACCTTGAATGTTTCCAGGGATGGGGCCTCCACCACCTTCCTGGGCAACCTGTTCCTGTGTTCCACCATCCTCAGAGTAAAGAACTTCTTCCTAATGTCCAATCTAAATCTCCCCTGCTCTAGTTTCAAACCATTGTCCCTTGTCCTATCACCACATGACCTTGGAAACAGCCCCTCCCCATCTTTCCTGTAGCCCCCTTCAGATACTGGAAGGCTGCTGTAAGAGCTCCTTGGAGCCTTCTCTTCTCCAGGCTTAACAACCCCAACTCCCTCAGCCTCTCCTCACAGGAGAGCTACTCCAGCCCTCTGATCATCTTTGTGTCTCTCCTCTGGACCTGCTCCATCAGGTCCATGTCCTTCTTGTGTTGGGGGCTCCAGAGCTGGACACAGTACTCCAGGTGAGGTCTCAGAATCCCCCCCTCAGTTCCCCTTCCTGGGAACTGTTGTACAATGCTACCACGATGACCACAGCCAACCAAGTCAAAGACACCAGGAGCCTTTGCCAATGAGAACACGCTGTACACAAGCTTTGCATAAACAAATGAAATGTCTGAGAGCTCAGGTCAGGGACCGATGTGCTCCCTTGCTGCTTCACCTGAACTGAGCACATCACTGGCTCTTGCTGCTCTCTTGGTGGGAGAGGCAGATTCTTGTTAAATGGCTTTTCTGCCTCTCTCTGGAGGAGGTGTCTTCTTCTTCTGTAGGGTGAGCTCTAGGCTACCATGCCCCTAACTCCTTTTAACTTACACACACATGGGCAAGGCATGATAACTTTGCATGGACTGCCATAACCTATCGTAGCTTATCACAGAATCATGGAATAGTTCTGTCTGGAAGAGACCTTCAGGATCATCAAGTCCAACCTCACTCCCAGCCCTATCAAACCCACTAAACCATGTCCCTAAGCACAACACCCAACCGCCTCTTCAACACCTCCAGGGATGGGGACTCCACCACCTCCCTGGGCAGCCCATTCCAGTGCCTGACAACCCTTTCTGGAAAGAAATGCTTCCTGAGATCCAGCCTGAACCTCCCCTGGGTCAGCTTCAGGCCATTGCCTCTTGTTCTGTCCCTTGTCACCAGGGAGAACAGCCCAACTCCCACCTCGCTACAGCTTCCCTTCAGGTAGCTGTAGAGGGCAATAAGGTCTCCCCTCAGCCTTCTCTTCTCAAGGCTAACCAGCCCCAGCTCCCTCAGCCTCTCCTCATAAGAGACATGCTCCAAACCCTTCCCTAGCTTTGTAGCCACCTCTGGACCCTCTCCAGCTCCTCAACGTCCTTCTTGGAGAGAGGGGCCCAAAACTGGACACAGTATTTGAGGTGTGGCCTCCGCAGAGCCGAGTTCAGAGGAATGATCCCCTCCCTGCTCCTGCTGGCCACACCATTCCTGATCCAGGCCAGGATGCCCTTGGCCTTCTTGGCCCCTGGGCACACTGCTGGCTCATGTGCAGCCGGGTGTCCACCAGCACCCCCAGGTCCTTCTCTGCCTGGCAGCTCTCCAGCCACTCCTCCCCCAGCCTGTAGAGCTGCTGGGGGTGGTTGTGTCCCAAGGGCAGGACCCAGACTTTGGCCTTACTGAAACTCAGGGGATTGGCCTTGGCCCAGCCATCCAGCCTGTCTGGATCCCTCTGTAGCTTCCCTACCCTCAAGCAGATCGACACTTCCATCTTATCCGGATGTGTCTATCCCTCAAGGCAGTGAAATCACCCTAGTGATTTCAGAACATCTTGTTCTAGCTCCATACCAACGGGAGCTTTATTCCAGCAAACTGAAAACACATTTAAAATCCCATACAATGACCAAAGACCCTCCAGAGCAGTAAGTAGCAGCAAAACGTAACTTGAAAAGCTGATGCTGTCCATGCAGAAGGAATGAGGAGGACTATGCATCACCTTGTGCCTCTTGGCCTGAGTAGGTTTGTGGGGGTGTTCCAGCTGTTTCAGGGTGGCTCAAGGCAGGGCTATCAATACATCTTTGCTAATATCACTGCAGCACCTCTGAGCACTCTGCAGTTTATTGTCTGCTCCATGTCATATTCAGAGGGACAGCACGGCTCTGTAATGCAGTGCTCTGGATTAGCAGCCTGTGAAGAGATTGCAGCTAATCTTCTGATGCCTCTCGGAAAGTCGAATGAGAAATGGCAGCACAGCTGCCACGGGGAAAAAGGATTTCCCAGAACAGTGCTTCTTTTTTTGTGTCCAGCACAGAGGAAACTTCGGGTGCTCAGCAAACCTGAGGGCTAGAGACAGATCCGGAGAGTTTTTGGAAATAGCTTCTGAGGCTTGCACCAAGAGAGAAGAACTCGGGAGATTAATCCTGCTAAAATCCTGTGTGACTGATAAGAATTAACCAGGCTTGAACCTGCCTACACATAGAACAAGCACTGGCTGATTTGATGCCCGTGATGGTGAGAGGCAAAGAAATGTTTTGGCAGGTTACGTTCATAAAGCTTAGCTACCCATTTATTGCCTTAAAAGTGGAGAAGAGCACGGAAGGACAAGTTTCATGCCCTTAGAAAACAGCATTCCTGAAGCCAGGTTATCTTTAAACTCTTTTCTAGGCAAAGGAGAGGGGGATCCCAGAAAGCACAATGTGCTACGTGTCTTTATGCAGATACAGGGAGACTGAAACTGAGCTTCAGACACTTGTGTCATGCCACTGAGACTGGGGAGGAAAGCTCAGCAGCTTCTTCTGCCTCTTCGGTTGACTTGTAGCCATCTTCCATAGAGAAGAACTAAAATTCCTTTCTGGTTTTCGCACCCTTCTCCCAGTGGCAAGTAATATTTCACTCTAGGGCTGTGTCATTTGCCTTGGCCTTTTCCTCAAAGCATGGAGTGATCAGTACATCAACAGCTGGTGAACAGCACGTGCCTGTAACTCAAAGGTAGGCAAGCCCAGATGTCTGCTTTCCATGGTAATTCAGAGTCTGATCACTCACTCACATGGACTCTTTAACACAGCAAAGGAGACAAAAATCAAGACCTCTGAAAGCACAGAATAACAGAATGGTAGGGGTTGGAAGGGACCTCTGGAGATCATCGAGTCCAACCCCCCTGCCAGAGCAGGGTCACCCAGGGCAGCCCACACAGGAACAGAGCTGGGGGGGTTGGAAAGTCTCCAGAGAAGGAGACTCCACAGCCTCTCTGGGCAGCCTCTTCCAGAGCTGTGTCACCCTCACAGTGAAAAAGTTTTTTCTTATGTTTACATGGAACCTCTTATGCTCCAGCTTGCACCCATTGCTGCTTGTCCTAGGACATCCCTGAACAGACCCTGGCTCCATCCTCCTGACACTCACCCTTTAAATCTTTATAAACATGAATGAGGTCACCCCTCAGTCTCCTCTTCTTCAAGCTCCAGAGCCCCAGCTCCCTCTGCCTTTCCTCAGCAGGCAGATGTTCCACTCCATCATCTCTGTGTCTCTGCACTGGACTCTCTCCAGCAGTTCCCTGTCCTTCTTGAACTGAGGGGCCCAGAACTGGACACAATATTCCAGATGAGGTCTCCCCAGGGCAGAGTAGAGGGGGAGGAGAACCTCTCTCCACCTACTAACCCACCCCTGGTGATCCACCCCAGGATGCCATTGGCCTTCTTGGCCAGGAGGGCCCATTGCTGGCTCATGGTCACCCTGCTGCCCACCAGGACCTTTTCCCCCATTCTCCTCTCTAACAAGTCAATAAATCCCCAAGTGCATCAAAAGCATGGAAAAGTGACACTGCTGAGCATTACTTTTTTTCCCGAAGGATGCACAAGGGAGGTCAGTGACCAACTCACTGCTGCGCTACTTTCAAAGAGCAACAAAAATAAAACTAGGATGGTGCTCCAGAAATAATCGTCCCAGGCAGAGGTCAGTGGCCACTTCACTCGTGGCTACATTTCGTTTATGCCTCAGATGCAGGAGTGAACAGTAGAGGGGGTTAAAGGAAAACCTGAGTCCTCGATATGGAATATGTCCTGTTTGCTATAGGTCACTGCAAAACTATCAGGTGCTGGGAAGCAGAGCTGTGGCCCCGTGTAAATGGTACTGGGGAACCCCCCCGTTGCCTCCTCTTCGAGACCAAAATGAAGAAAAAAGAACTGCAGACAAACCCATCTTCTCACCCCAAACCTTACTCCTTAAATTCTTTGTGTTCAAAGAGAGTCCAGCTGGGATGGTTGGGGTTTTTTTTTTGTTGCCTCATATCCTAATGATTCTCCAAGGCCAGCTCAGGATTCTGCTGGGCTCCGGCAGCCACCGTGGTCCTTGTGGCCTCCACGCCAGGGAGGGCTTTGCCCAGTGGGCTCTGACCAGAGCTCGGGGATGGATCCTGATGAGTACCAGGCACTGAGCACACAGCATCAGCACCCTCAAGTCACATTCCCCTGGAGGGAGAACCTGAGCCAGAGTTTTAGGGTTGCAATCCCTACAAAAACTTGCCTAGCCTCTGTATTTTGTATTCTTATCTTTGTATCTTTTAATACTCCGCACGCCTGACAAGGGCAAAGCTCTTTCAGTACAAGGTGACTTTCATGTTAGATCAATGGAAAGAGGAAAAAAAGTCCCTCCCCAGCTTTCTTGTAGCCCCCTTCAGACACTGGAAGGCCACAATAAGGTCTCCCCAGAGCCTTCTCTTCTCCAGCCTGAACAACCCCAACTCTCTCAGTCTGTGCTCACAGGAGAGGTGCTCCAGCCCTCTGAGCATCCTCGTGGCCCTTCTCTGGACACGATCCAGCACATCCATAGCCTTCCTGTAACAGGGGCTCCAGAGCTGGACGCAGTGCTCCAGGTGAGGTCTCACCAGAGTGGAGCAGAGCGGGAGAATCCCCTCCCTCGCCCTGCTGGCCACGCTGCTCTTGATGCAGCCCAGGACACGATTGGCTCTCTGGGCTGCAAGAGCAACTGATGGCTCATGGTGAGCTTCTCATCCACCAGCACTCCCAAGTCCTTCTCTTCAGGGCTGCTCTCCAGCCAGTCACTGAACTATACAATGGTAGGCTGGAAAACATTGTACTATGTCCTTAACCATTTCTCTCCAGATGGAGGGCTATTTCCAGAGGAGAAAGTCATAAGCAGTCTGAGGAAAAAGTCTAAAATATCCCTATGTCATCAGCTTCCCTGAGAACTATGGCATCTCCTGTCCTAAATCTCCATCCCCTTTTGACCATCTCTCTGCTGAAGATACACAACACTAAACAAGAATGAAGTGTGCAGGGATCTCCAGTCTCCCCATCACACTCTGACATAAAGTCAGCTTACAGTCACAAAACTGGGCTCAAGACCAGTGCGTGCTGGTAGCTCTGACTGCTTGTCCTGAATTTCCCAGCATTCCATTCCACAAAAGCCTGTGGCAGCTGAAGCTGATGTGGAAAACAAGGAAGCAGAGAGGCAACTGCACGGATACCACAATGCTCAGCTCCGAGCTACCTGTGGAGGAAACCAGAGCAGGGAATGGCCCTGGAGATGGACAATTGGCTCTGCTAAGGACCAAAATGTGAAGCAACTTTCAGAGGAGGCGGTGGCAGTGTCAGTGCTGATGTCCCAGCCTTAAGAGCTGATTGGAGTGGAAGAAGAGGGGAAAAAGAGCTGGTGTTCAGCCTAAGCCACAGATGTGTTTCTATTTGTTTGCTCCTAACCTGTTCTTACAGTTCTGTAATTAGAAGGTTGAGTTTATGATGTGCTGAAATCAACTCTCACACAGTTTTGCCCTTCGGTATGTTTTCCGTTGAACTGGAACCTGGGTACTATGAAGCTGGTTTGAGGTGTCTCTCCCCAGAAGCAGCAAGGCTTCATCAGCAAACCTCATCTTCTGACTTGGTTATGGACCACTCTTGCTTAGTACTGTTGACTTAGCTCTGGGGCCAGTCTGAGGAGGACACACCAACTGCTAATGGCTCAGCTTTCAAGAGCAACCAGCGTAAGCTTGCACCGTTTCCTGACAAGCAACCCTTCCTCTCAGGAGAAGCACCTCACAGCTTGGGGGAAACCTCAGGTTTGATGCTAACATCCTCGTTTTATCGACAGGAGGCAGTTACAGGTGGCCCCAGGTCCACTCGGAGCTGTGTGGATGGGTGGCTAAGGGCAGCTATGTGATCTCTCACAGGGTAGCTTAGCAAAGGACAGAGCTCTTTGGAGCTCCACTGTATTTCTGCAGCAGTCACACCAGCAGTGTCCTCACTAGGTGAGAAAGGAACTAGCCATGAAAGAAAAGGTCCTTTGAATACCTGTGGAGATCGAGCCAAAGTTTGCTCTACAAACTTCTTCCATGAAGCTGCCCTTTTTCTTGGAAGGTAGGACGTTGATCTGATGTCATGGTTTCACTGAGTAGGTTACAGATGACTTTCTAAAGGAGTTCAATCGCAAACGCTTTTCTGCTTCCTCCAGTTCTATCAGCTGATCTCACAAAAGCCTTTACTCTCATTTCCCCTTTATCCTTACTTTCTGGACCACATGACCAATATGATGGCCAATTGGCAGGTTTTCTCTCACTGCCCATCTCTCTTGCTCAAGCAAGCAGTCCACTGAATCATAGAATGGTAGGGGTTGGAAGGGAGCTCTGGAGATCATCGAGTCCAACCCCCCTGCCAGAGCAGGATCAGGGCAGATTGCCCAGGAATGCATTCAGGAGGGTCTTCAAAGTCTCCAGAGGAGACTCCAACACCTCTCTGGGCAGCCTGTTCCAGACTCTGTCACTCTCACAGCGAAGAAATTTCTCCTCATGTTGAGGTGGAATCTTCTATGCTCAAGTTTATACCCTTTATTTCTCACCCTATACTGGGCACTGCAGAAAAGAGCCTGTCCCCTTCCATTTGACACCCACCCCTCAGATATTTATAAACATTGATAAGATCCCCTCTCAGTCTTCTCCTCTCAAGACTAAACAGCCCCAGCTCTCTCAGTCTCTTTTCATAGGGGAGATGCTCAAGTCCCTTCATCACCCTCATAGCTCTCCATTGGACTCTCTCCAGTAGATCCCTGTCTCTCTTAAATTGGGATGCCCAACACTGGACACAGTATTCCAGGTGTGGTCTCACCAGGGCAGAGTAGAGGGGGAGGAAACCTCCCTAGACCTGCTGGACACAGTTTTTTTAATGTAACCCAGGATTGCCACTGGCCTTCCTGGCCACAAAGGCCCATTGCTGTCCCTTGGACAACTTATTATCCACTAGAACTCCAAAGTCTTTCTCCATGGTGCTGCTTTCCAGCAGGATGACCCCTAACCTGGTGCCAATATGAAGAGTATGAAGCGTTTAATTTTTACCTTCTTGTGCAGCACCACTGGATGCATGCAGTGCTGAATGCCAGGGGCTGAGTCCCCACCCCTGGGATACAGAGTTTGATCCAGAATAACAGCTACAGGTGGGGGTCAATATGACTGTTTTCTTTTTTGATTTGTTTTGTTTTGATTTGTTTTGTTTTGGTTTTTTGGCTACCTTTCTTTAGCAAAAAGAAACAGAAGGAGGGGGTGTATGTGAATAGGGAAAGCACCATCGTAGTAGCTGGAAAAGAAGAAGACACAAAGATAAACTCTGAGCAAAGTCTTGTCCAGTTATAAAGCCAAACAGGCAACCTTACCCCACCACTGCCAACTTCACATGAGGAACCAGCGACCTGGATTTGTGGTGATCTGGTTCTGCTCTATTGACAGAACCTGAAACTGGGTCATCCTGGTGAAGCTCAGCCGTCTGGCAAATCTAACTGGAAAATTCATCTTGTTGACAGACCACCATAACACTACTTGTCTCCTTAAAGCAGAACAGTGGAAAGAAACAGATGAAAACACAACCTCCTGTACATCTGCAGCATGTGGAACTCGGGACAGAGCTTATGCTGTGCAAATGGACCGACAGGAATGTTTGAATGAAAAGAATAAACCATCCTGACAATTCCCAGGCTTCATACGAAGCAATGCAACAAAACATTTCACCAAATTCAGGCAGGAAAAAAAGCCTTGTGGGCTGCAGCAGGGAAAATGAATAAATGTTATCCCATGACAGGTGCTTCTGGAGGTCGGACTGCGCATCCAGAAAGGAACAGTGAAATGGATCCTTAATAACAAGTGAAAAGAAAACTCATCCATCACCATCCATATTCCGATAGTAAATCAGTTTTTAAACGTGGCTTGTCTAAGGAACCAACAGTGATGGATGATTACCTGCAGAGCTGCATGAAACAGAGATCCCTCACTCGAAGAAGGCCCTTCCTCACTATTTTGAACAGGCACAAACATGCAGAAAGACCATAAGAGAAGCCACGTGCCAAAATGCCTGGGCTCCAGCCAACACTATCTTAACCTTTCTTGAGTAGAGGAAATGTCTTCTGTATTTCCATCCCATGGAATGCAATAATGATGCAACATTAATAATCTCAGAAGATTCTTCATCGGAGAAAGACATCTATAAAGAGAAAATTATGTCTACAATAATAGAAAATAAAAGACCTGAAGATATTAGTGCTACATCAAAGTAGAATATCCTAGCAATCAGACCCAGTTATAAAGGCATCATGGATCTGGAAGTCAAAAAAAGGATGATTAATTTGGTTGCCCTAAGAGCTGGAATTCACTGAATAAAAATGTACCACTGGGTTACAGTATGTAAATGTCTATACTTTAACTGGTCACCTTGTGTTTCTATTTGATTGTGTATTTTCAACTCCACTTTACCTCAGCTGTAAAGATGAATACACACAGCTGCCTAAAAATTGCAGTGGTATCTACAGTCAGGCTTGGGAGAACTTTTAATGTCCACTTATCTTGATATGCTAAAAATATTAACAATCAGTCTTCACCTTCTTAACAGAGACCTCTAGACAGACACGCAATTGTGGCACTGCATCCCCAAGTCATACTTTGGTTGAGGGGAGGCTCTTCGGTGCCAAACACACTACATCCCCCCAGCTGGGTGCCATTCCAAATGTCATGTCTTGGACAGTCAATATCACATTACATTTGTTAGAGAGAGGAAAATGAATCTTCAGTTGGAGTTTTTATAATATTTTTTTCACCTGGGTTCAGTACCTATCCATTTTCTGGGAGCTAAGAGTAGAGATGCTCCTAAATGTGCCTAGGTGCAGCACCTGCTTTCTTTTATAATGCTGCAACGCTCAAGAGATTCCTCTGCCTTCAGGGTAGCACTGGCTTGATATCAAACCTCACAGAGAAGATTTCAGACCTGGGTCTAAGTCTGTGTTACCAAGAGGTTAGTCCTCAAGGGCAAAGCACCTCCTCTGCGTTCTCACGGGACAGTCCCCATCAGTGGAAAAGCTTTGGGACAGATACATGTAAAAGGCAGCACCAGTGGAAAACTGGTGTAGGCTCCCTGCAGCAGGTCTTCCCAGATGCCTTACAGGCTGAGTCCATGAAAAAGGGGTTTTGGAATAAGGCATTTTGTAAGAAGGACCCCCAATGAATAGATCAAACAGGTCTACTGCAAACAAAGGATACTCTGAGAAATACAGCTTTCCATTCACTCTTCTCATACCGATACTTTTCAGAACCGCTCTCAGTTTCTCTTTCATACCCACCAAATTAAGTCTGCAAAATCATAAATAATTTAGCATTAACTGGTCAGTTTATTTTTGATTCAAGGAATAAAACTTAACAGTTACAGGGGCTAAAAACCTTTCTCATTTGCAGCCTCGTCCATTCCTCAGAAGCTCCTTCACCATGCAGCCTTAACGTGTCTTCCTTTGCTCTGCACAGCGGTGCCGAGGGTGTCTTGCCAAGGCTTGCTGCTCCATGTTGACTCCAATCATTCTGGTGATGCTGCTTTTATCAGGGTCTGTAGACTTTTCTGCAGCAGGACTGTGCAAGCGGTCCTTAGGTGAGCTGGGAGTTTGATGACTTGATGAATGCCAGGATGATGAAATGGAGAATGAAGATGCTGGAAGAGAATGGGTACTGTTTAGTGAGAGAAAATCCTGGCCCACTGTGAGCTTGTACGTAACGGTTCAATGCCCCCCTGACACACACCCTGAAATTTTTCCACACTGAGACAGAAACAGGTATCAAAAACTCAACTTTTTTTCCCCAAAAAACCTCCATGAGTCTGGTAACAGAGCAGTAGTCCCATGTAAAGAGGCTTTTCACTGCTTTCCCTTTGGCTTTCATCCTCACAAGTTCAAACCAGTCTGCTTTTTAAGTATACTCATTTTTTAGGTTTGTAGTTGTTATTCATGTGCCAATCTTTGTTCTTATTCTTCCTTCGGTCTGGAGAAGAGAAGGCTCTGGGGAGACCTTATTGTGGCCTTCCAGTGTCTGAAGGGGGCTACAAGAAAGCTGGGGAGGGACTTTTTAGGCTGTCAGGCAGTGATAGGACCAGAGGGAATGGATTAAAACTAGAGAGAGGTCGATTCAGGTTGGACATTAGGAAGAATTTCTTCCCCATGAGGGTGGTGAGACACTGGAACGGGTTGTCCAGAGAGGTGGTGGAAGCCCCATCCTTGGAAGATTTTAAGCCCAGGCTGGCTGGGGCTGTGAGCAACCTGCTCTAGTGGGAGGTGTCCCTGCCCATGGCAGGGGGGCTGGAACTGGGTGAGCTTTAAGGTCCCTTCCAACCCTGACAATTCTATGATTCTATGATTCCTCAGGATTGACCTTCTCTGAGGGACAGGGTCTGGGTTACATGGACCTTTGACCCCGTACAACCATGCTTATCTTCTCTGGTTTGCTATTAGCAATACTGGGTCACTGAATAGTCTCACTTTTTACCATCACATCAAATGAGACAACCAACTATTAGGCACCCTCCTGGTAGAAAACAATGACAATTGAATGAATGGCAAAAGACCAGAAGCTGGAGGAAAAATGAGAGAATAAAATAGGAAGAAATATAGCAAACAAAATCATACAATCTATTTTGCTTCACATATTTCTTTAGGGGGGATTTTTTAAATGATCATATAGGAAACACATAGTAGAAAACAAAACTGTGGAAGGCATCTAAGAATAAAGATCTTTTACATGGGGAAGCAACAGCACAGACTGAGTACACAGCGAGTCCGAGCTGTGAGTAAGATTAGCTTTAGGAATGCCAATCATCTTCAGCTACCACTGAAAACTGTCTTCCAAAAGCACAACAGCAGCACTTAGATACACAAAAGGAACATTTCGATTCTTCTTGGGCACCTTAAGAGATGGGAATCTGGAGTTCATTTGTGTGAGGGTCAGGAAATTTCCTGACTGGGCCCTATAAGCTGATGGTATCCACCTGCAGTACAAAAACATCAGTGGATCTAAATACTGAAAGGCTGAGAGACCTGGGGCTGTTTAGTCTGGAGAAGACTGAGGGGAGAACTTATTCATGTTCATAAATATCCGAAGGGCAGGGGTCAAGAGGATGGACCCAGTCTCTGCATTGGTGCCCGGTAACAGGACAAGGGCAACAGACACAGACTAGAGCACAGGAAGTTCCACTTAAACAGAAGGAGGAAATTCTTTACTGATGTAGCCTGGCACAGGCTGCCCAGAGAGGTGGTGGAGTCTCCTTCTCTAGAGGTTTTCAAAGTCCACCTGGATCTGTTCCTGTGTGGGCTGCCCTGGGTGACCCTGCTCTGGCAGGGGGGTTGGACTTGATGATCACCAGAGGTCCCTTCCTGTGATTCTGTGATTCCATGATGCTATGACTGTGGCCATACCGCTACCTTGAATAAAATGAAAGATACACTGTTAAATGTGTGTTCCCCACCACACACAATCCACAAACTGTTTATTTTCTTCAGCCAGTGCACATGTCCTCTGTGTACCTCCCCAAGATGATGAAAGGAACCATTCTGGTCTTGCTCAGAGAATCTGGGTAGAATTGCCCTTCCTCTCCACCCTCAGATAACACATGCCTCCTGCATCAAAGGGTCTGAGTTTTCATCCCTTGCACCTCTCCATGTTTCCTTCTTTATGGGGAAGGAGGTGGAAAGTTCAATGCTCTTTCCTCTTCCCATGAGCAAAAAACCCTGATGGAAAAGAGAGTCATTTTGGCCAAGTTGCAACATGCTACCAACAGAAAAACAACAGCAAAATCTGGAGGCTGTTGGGGAGCCCTTAACAACACACAGCTGCAGTAACAAATGCAAGCAGAGCTAAATTGGCATCGCCTGCTTCTGAAACAAGCCGTGACCAGCAGATGGGAACAGCACTTTATGATGATGGCCTTCTCCAAATGCTGACTGAACGATCTGGAAAATGAGACTGGAAAACAAGTGGGTGCTAAAAATGTGACATCCTACTGTGGGAAATCCAGTGGACTGCCAGGTGCCACAGCTGCTACACTCTTCAACCCTATTCAGAGGAACCAGATCTGCCACAGGACAGGGTAGAAAATGATCATTTCCAAAGGTCTCCCACCCACCCCGTACTGGCAGTCGAGTAATTTGCAGTGTAATTGCTTCAAGTCACATCTCATTATAAATTGAAAAGGAGATTTGGGCTCTGTTAGCTACAATTTGCTAAGGCATCAAGCAGTGCAAGTCAATTAGTGTGCATCACACCTGTATTTGACTCTGAATTGGTTTCTGATTTATTTTTTTACCAGATTACCATCTTGGAAAATCAACAAGGAAATCCTGGGAAACGAACGCTGGTTTTAGGCATTACAAAACAGAGAGGAGACTAGAAATGCAGGGAGAAGAGTTTTTCTCTAAAACTTGGGGTTTTAAAGTCTCTATAAAACCAGTTATTGCAATAACCAATAATGGAGCAAAATATTTTTGACCTTGTTCAATCAAATAATATTATTCTAATTACCTAGACAAAGAATCATTAGCTTGATAATGACAGGAATTTTTGTGCACCCCTAGAAACACACAGAGCTAACTAACACTGTAAGAGCAGCAAGCAAACACATTAAAATAATCATGTCTTAAATATAGTAGTTCTGGAATAAATAAGACAAAATTGCACACCACCACAAGAACAAAGTTAATATATGCCAAATAACTAACACAATTATTTCATCTTCATTCAATTCCATTAACGTTGCTTCCCTGAGTGGGAACAGTAATGGGCTGTTGATTCCTTCTAATTATCAGGAGTATTTTAGCTGAGCACAAACCAAACCACAAACATTCCAAAAATGCTCCATTAATTCACACAGGACCCCCAGCTCTGTGGAAATGCAACACAGAATGGAAATAAAAAGCTTCATGGAAATAAAAAGCTTCATCAACCCGCTATATAAGAGCCACGTAGCTGAATCCACATCATCTTGGGAAGCACAGAAATCCATCCCTGTATTGGGCAATGCTCAGTGAAGTTCAGGAGAACTCACCTCCTCCTCTAAGAGATGAATGAATATGAAGTCAGCAGACCCATAGGAAGAAGTGTTGATTCATACATGGAGTAGTTACAAAACCCCATCAGATTGTTAAAAAATATATATAAGTATCTGGAGAGTTAGTGAGAAGTGACAAGACAAACCTTTGGAAAGGCAATGCTGGAATTGCTGATGGCACAAAATGCTTTTAACAGCTTACACACAGATGCACACAGGGAAAACTAGTGTGTGTAAATACAAAGAAAAAGCCTTCAGGCAAACTACTGACTACTGAGATGTTTTGGAAGTTAAAAGATAAACAAATTGTTCAGGTATTTGATATTACAAGGAAAAGAATAAGTGGGAGCATTACACATCTTTCAGATAAATCAGTTCCCAGTTTCACAGACTGCTTTTAGCAATCTGGAAAAAATAATTTGCTTCACTCTTTAAAATGAAATGCAGTATCAGTTAAAATAGATGTGTATGTCAGGGGTGAAGTAACACTTTGGATATAATTTACAAAATTATATACATAAAACGCTATGAAATCATTCCTATAGTTTGAAAATAATACTAATATCTACACTTAAAAAAGAGAAATACACATTCACGTTCAGAGATTGTATAGCGAGCTGATAAATCCCTGAGAGGATGACCACATAGTCTTGTTTAACATCTTCATTAGCTCTCTGACTTTTCCCTTCTGATAAAACACAGAAGGATATACAAATGAAAATACATTTAAGCAAAACCAGTCCATATTCAATGCCCATGGTGTCAGAAGAAGGGGCCAGGGCACTCTCTTTAGCATGTTCAACCTGCATACCACCTTGGAAGAATACTATGAGATTACTTGGCAAGTCCAGGAAGGATTGAAGAGCACAGATAACCACTGCTCTCATTTACTCCTTTCATCCTGCATGGAATCAGTAACAGTCATCTGCATCTGCATCTCAAGTTGTCCAAGAGGAAGCAGTTTGGGATAACTGAGCCTTTCCAGTGAAGCAGCCCTACCCATGGAAGCCACGGTCTCCCACAAAGCTAAAGGACAAGCCTGGCATCTCTCCTCTCATACAATTCTGATCAGGTCACTCCTAAAATGCAGTGGCATCATAATACCCATATAACTGCAATTTGCAGACAATCTTTAAAAGATGAGTGAGAACACAAGAGGAAAGTTCAGAGGAGCCAAATGAAGTTGATTGACAACGTGATGATTGAGCAAATCTATAATCCACTACTTCTGAAAGTAAATAATTAATGGGGATATTGAAGAGACCTTAAAGCTCATCCAGTTCCAACCCCCCTGCCATGGGCAGGGACACCTCCCACTAGAGCAGGTTGCTCACAGCCCCAGCCAGCCTGGGCTTAAACACTGAGATGTCCACAGCTTCTCTGGGCAACCCATTGCAGTGTCTCACCACCCTCCGGAGTAAAGAACTTCTTATTCTTCATTACTGCATCTTCACTGCTACTACAAACGTTAGGGAACTCAATGTAGCATAGTCCAGAAAATGCTTTATTCAGTTCTTCCCTTTTCTGTGGAAACACATGCTGAGAATGAACAGTGTGAAGAATGGTTCCCAAAGGAGGTGAAAGAACCTCCTTACACAGGACATGGGAAAGCACGTTGGTCTAACACCCAAAAATGCAGAATCCTGGTTTCTTGTGTGGGGATTAACTAAACACCCCTCAGATCTGTTTAATCCCTAATATTATAATTTTCCAGAGCTATTTCTTTACCTACAAATTCTTCTTCATTGCTAGGTAGTGAATTTCTTCCTCTCTGTTTTACTTCCCTTCTGGAGACAAACAAAAGATCATCAGAGGCCACCATCCTCTCCCTGGTATGTCTTTTGTCTACTGTTCTCCTCTTCTTTTTCTTTTTCCCATCTTTCACAATACTTTTCTTTGCTTCTTCTCCTTCTTCATCCTCCACAGATGAGTGAGGGTAGAGCTTTGTGGTCTCTCCGTCCAGCCTAGAAAATGGGAGGAATTTCACAACGCTATAAACACACATATCACACAGTATTTTAAATCCTTTTTAACACGACGTAGATTTCACCTTTTCCCACACCTCACAATACTGACAAGAGAAGGACTTACCACACTCTTGACCATCTGACAGGTCTTACTACTCAGTTTCCCTTTTATTTATATAGTACAGGCCTAAGCAGGGCTCTGGCCACTAATTCTGTCTACTTCCTATGATTCCAAAAAGGATCTGGGCAATAATTGCCTTTTATGATGTGGGGTCAGAGCACACAGTGGTTTACTTTGCATATGGAATATATTAGTTACATTTGCAGAATGCTTGTTCTGCCACAGTTATTTCTTTGCACCGTGGTGGCAGGAAAATACTCCAAACAGAGGCTGATGTTTGGTACTAAAACAAGGAGAGCTATGTTGGGACCTGTAGGATTGGGCGAATCGTGACCCTTATTGTGACACCACACGAACACGAAAAGATAATCCCAAAGAACCCAGAGCTAAAGAGTCAGCCAAGCTGTTGTAATCCATCTATGTGCACTGTGGAGTCTCTGCCAACAGAGGAGCCTGAGCTATCACTTTTTTATTCCTTAACTGCTACAGGACTTAGCACACAAGGATTGTCTCTTTTTGAGCTTCTAATATCATACTGCATGCAAACTTTCTGTTTCCTTTCAACAGGGCACAGCAGTTACACAAAGAAACAAAGTAAAACCATGGCCAGTACCAGCTTTTTATGATGCAGCCACTGAGTTCATGTAGCCAATGCCCAGAAGAGGACATTATATATGTCTGGATGATACTAGAGAGACACATCAAGCAGCATGAAAGGAATGAGATCTCACTTTACAAGCATGTGGCTTTACAGAGAACACAAAACCTAGCTGAAAACATCAGAAGCAGAAGATGAATGTTCTGAATTAGGAAGTGCATTGTCAGGGACTGTCAACTCGAACCTTACAAAGCAATTTACTGTAGACAGTTGCAAATCCCAGAAGAAGGAAGCTTAAAAGACTCTTAAAAGCTCTACAGCACCAGGCTTCGAGCATGAATTCCTGTAAAAGAGACTAAAAATTCAGCAGAGCCAAGTATGACAAGTAATGTGGAAAAAGATGCAGTAGATCAGAAAATGGGAATGGGCAAAAGAAGTGCTGTGATTCTGGCAGCAAACTGTGGAATACTGTGGATCAGTAGTGATCACTGAGGTTTTTACTGGCACACCAGTGCACTTCACCTGGGGGCTAAGTCTCTGTTGCCTATATGCTAGAAATTATTATTTATGTAGTTTATCCAATGCCAAGAGAGGACCCTGAGAATCCCAGTGGCTCAGATATGACTAGTTCAGGGCTGCAGGTGGGTATCTAAGTTAACAGAGTCTCAGTTGCAGATGCTCAGCTCATGTCACCATTCCTTATCAGCTCTCTCTTCAATATACATCCATGGAGCCATCACACCTAAATCCTCTCAGAGCTGTCAAATGCTCACGTGTTACTGCTCTGAATCCCACGACATCCCTTTGTGCATCTGGGCCTTGGTGTCTTTTAAACCACTAGCAATAAGATGTGATAGCATTTAAAATCATATTGTCTGGAGGGACTTCTCGTGTTCCTTTACTGTGGGTAAGGTGAGGATAATCTGCACAGCTCTCAAAACCAAAGATATTTTGCAGTAAAAACACTGTCATTTTAAATGGTTTGTTTCTCCAAATGCTGTGAGATAAAGTGATGTAAACTTCAGAAGTGAGATGAAATGAAGTAAAAACTTCAGACTTTGAAACAAATGTTTTAATGCATTGGTGGCCCCAGCCATTATGCTAGCAAAATTTATGCTGAAAATTGTTTTACTTTGGTTTAAAGGGGATAAAATGAAGGCCTTAACTTCAAGTCCATTATTTTTCTGCTGTGGCCAACGATATTGTTTGGAGAATTCTATTCAGATTTCATTCATTTAATTTCAGTCATCTGCTATGCAAAATGGCCAGGGCATTTACCACCAAATCAGTGTTTACCAGCTGGAAACCCTATATAAAAATTCACAATTAATATGACTCGAGTGTGCATTTTCACATACTATTTTACCCAGAGTTCTGCCAGATTTGATATCACTTCATCTAAAATGTAGATCTAATGAGCACATTTATTCCTCTTTTGTAAAAATGTAGTGCATTCATTTCAGTTATTTCCCCAGAGAATGCCTCTGCTTGCCAGTGAATAACTCCATTTCCTCATCATCTCTCCATAACAATGGCAAGTCAGCTAGCTAATAAAGTCTGTTTGGAGAATGAGTATTAAATTTGATATGAAAGCACTCAGGAAACAAAGCACTCAGAATGGAAGCCACTCCCATTGCTTAATGCATTTGGTCACATCTTTTCTTAGTAAGGTGCCTCGTTTAGAATACAATCCAATAGAGTGGAAGGGAAAGACTTCCACTGGTTTTGCTGGAACACAGCTCAGTTATGTGCTTGTCTCTTTTCAACTGGTTGGTTGCATTCAGTAGGAAACCGTGGTCTTCAGGTTTACTTTTCAGTGCCAAGAGGCTACCATCATGTAGGTGACCTGGCCTGCAGAAAGGTATTTATCTATCTCCAGATTTGGAATTCTGCTCAGTAAAGTGGGGGTGGTAATTAGTTTATGTGCTGTGGCTGCAAACTGGCAGAAAAGCGAGTTTCAAACTTCCTTCCTTTGGGAAGGAGCAACAAAATGCACCAGTACAGGTCAGGAGGTGACCTGCCAGAGGGAAGCTCTGTGGGTGGACAAGGACCTTGCAGTCCTGATAGAAAGCAAGTTCTCCATGGGACAACAATGTGCCCTTGTGGCCAGGAAGGCCAACGGTCTCACGGGGTGCATCAAGAAGAGTGTGGCCAGCAGGTCAAGGGAGGTTCTCCTCTCTCTCTACTCTGCCCTAGGGAGACCTCACCTGGAGTCTTGCATCCAGTTCAAGAGATCTACTGGAGACAGTCCAACAGAGGGCTATGAGGGTGATGAAGGGACTGGAACACCTGCTTTGTGAGGAAAGGCTGAGAGATCTGAGGCTTTTTAGTCTGGAGAGGAGAAGACTGAGAGGGGATCTAATTAATGTCTATAAATACATGAGGGCTGGGTGTCAAGAAGGCAGGGACAACCTCTTCTCACTTGTGCCCTGTGACAGAACAAGGGGCAATGGATTCAATCTTGAGCACAGGAAGTTCCACCTCAACATGAGGAAGAACTTCTTTACTGTAAGGGTTGTAGAGCACTGGAACAGGCTGCCCAGAGAGGTTGTGGAGTCTCCTTCTCTGGAGACTTTCAAGACTTGTCTGGATGCATTTCTGAGTGATCTTCTCTAGTTTCGGTCCTGCTCTGGCAGAGCGGTCGGGCTTCAATGATCTCCAGAGGTGCCTTCCATCCCCTAACATTCTGTGATTCTGTGAAACTGCTCTGGGATCACTACTAGAAAATGTGTGGGAAACAGGGCTTGAATTAGTGTTGCTTTTTTGTTCCACCATTCTCAGGGAACCCACAGATCAGCCTACAGCTGATACCCTTGCCCATCATTTTTGGATGTAATCTTTACCACTGATCATCATATTAGAACATTCTGATAAAAATGAACATCTAAAATTGCCTTTAAATGTGGGATTTGTCCTGTTCATGCAATCTTTTGGGAAGAAATCTCCCTTGAGGGAGATTATACAATTCTTTGGCAGCAGTGCCCGTACTGTGTTGACATACACAGAAGAAGAAACCCTTTAGTCTAGAATCCCTGTGGGATGTCAGGGCAGATGGAAGATTCAAAACAAAAGCGTTATGTTTTCTCACACAAAACATGAAACTCTGCAGCTCCTTCTGAGAAGATGCTATGAATGATAAAGGTTTACAGGGGTTCAAAAAAGGAACTGCACAAATTCATGGAAGAAAAAAGAAAATTCCATCAAGTCTGTTTAACACAGAGTTCTGCTTCAGAAAAGCCTGAAGTCACAAATTGATGGAGGTTGGGAAAGTATTCTGGAGAAATAGCCCCAGATGACTGTGCTGATCTTATTCTCCTTCCTCAGATCTGTTGTTGCTAACTGTCAGAGAATGGTTATCATGATACAATGCTATCTCAAATGGATTAAACCAGAATTTAATAGATGAAAACATAATGCAGCATCACTTGGAACCACTGCACATTCAGCGCACACTTCACGCCAGAAAAACGTTACCCCTGCTCTCCTAAGTTCTGCAGAACTTAGGTAGGGGTTCATATTCATCCTACATGCTCTCCCCATCATTCCTGACCTTTAAGCCCAGCAGAAGATGCAGTTATCTTAGAAACAACTTGTGATTTAATGCCTAGCTTTATATCACAATAAAAATCTTAAAAGGAAAAAAAGGTCTACAACAAATTGAAATTCTATCTCGTTTCAGCAATCCTCTAACAGCTTCCTGGGGCTAAGCTTTAAACTGTCACATCCCACCATCCAAAATGAAAATAAGGCAAGAAATTGCCAGATAATAAAATGGTAGGACAGACAGTTAACGCTCAGAAGATTGACACACTTGTGGGTCAAATCATTTGCTTGCATGTTCTAAGCAGCTGTAGTTAGAAAACTACATGTGGAAATCTGACAGGACAGTTGAACTCAAAGTGCAACATTTAGGATTCAGGTAAAACAACTTTTATCCTTTTAGGTTCAAGAATACTCACGTCAGGAAATCCACCATCTGCGCCATTCGTATGTCACGGCAGGAAAAGTCATACTTCATTTGGCTGATTTTAATAAGCTCACTTCTTACACAGTGTTCCTGCAAGAACACAATCATCAGTCATCTAATTGAGATCGAAACCTCGGAAACCATAAAGATAGATGGGTATAAAAAGGTCAACTGTTTTAATGTAACTGTAAATCAGTTTCTAAACAATTAAAAGTCTTGACTACAAAGTGTATTTTCTTAATATGCACTGTGAAAAAAATGCAGTAAAATGATCAGAATGTCTTGCAAACAGACAGACAGACAGACATAATGAAATTAATTGAAGACTATACTGTGATAAAATTCCCTGTTTCTCACTTCAACTGCATGGGCCTTGTGAAGCCACCAAATGGATTATATAAGGAAGAACAGACTATGATTTAGGAATAAATTATCCTCCAGAATTTCTTGGTTCATGAGCTCTTCATTGAGCCCTGAAATCTGATTTCTCTTGGTTAGCTGGAGACAGGGACTGGGACAGGGAGCTCATCAGCCTGGAAAATTCTACCTGCCTCATCCAAAACAGGAGGTAATACCATTGCCAAACTGGTATCAGCTTCTAGGTTTACTTACTTTCCTGTTGCTGAACATCAGAACCGTGTAGAGTTTGTCACCCTTTTCCATCACCTGTGGTGTTGCTATGACAATGGCAGGCACATAATGTTCATTTTCCATCCGTGTGCCGGTTCTGGCAAACACGTAATCTCCAACCTGCATCAGTTTGCAAAAACTGGGTGACTTTTGAGTTTTACAAGACATAAAAGGTAGATGCTAAGATATTTTTCCATGAATCATCATTCTAACATGTTCCCATGTCTCACTATGGATCTTCAACAGAAAGGAAGAACTTGGTCCTTGCACGTCTAGCTCACTCACAATTTCCACTGCGTCAGGGAGAGAACAGAAAGTGCTACATGTACCAGAGATCAGCCAGCAAGTCCAACTGAATGAGGAAACTCTTAACAACTCTCATTCCCTTGGACTTGGCAAAAATTTACATGTTTTCAAAAAGATTTTAAACCAAACTTGGGGGTTTTAGAAAATTTCATACACAGCTGACTTCACAGAATCACAAAATGGTAGAGGTTGGAAGGGAGCTCTGGAGATCAGTGAGTCCAACCCCCCCTGCCAGAGCAGGAGCACCCAGGGCAGCCCACACAGGAACAGATCCAGGTGGGTTTTCAAAGTCTTCAGAGAAGGAGACTCCACAAACTCTCTGGGCAGCTTGTGCCAGGCTCCATCACCCTCACAGGAAAAAAGTTTTTCGGTTTATTTAGATGGAACTTCCTGTGCTCCAGTTTGTGTCTGTTGCCCCATGTTCTGTCACTGGGCACCACTAAAAAGAGCCTGGCCCCATCCTCATGACACCCAGCATGTCAACCAGCAGGTCAGCCCCTAACCTGTACTGGTGCACAAGGCTATTCCTCCCCAAGTGTAGAACTCTTCACTTGCCCTTGCTGAATTTCATGAGGTTCCCATCCACCCAACTGTTCATCCTGCTCAGATCTCGCTGGATGGCAGCACACACTTCCGGTGTATCAGCCACTCCCCTGAGTTTTATATCATCAGCAAACTTGCTGAAGGTCCACTCTGCCTTCATCCAGGTCACTGAATATGTTAAACAGGACTGGACCCAGTACTGGCCCATGAGGAACACCACTAGCAACAGGCCTCCAACTGGACTCTGCACCGCTGCTCACAACCCTCTGAGCTCTGTTGTTCACAGTTCTCAACCCATCTCCCTGTCCATCCTTCTAACCCACACTCCCTGAGCTTACCCACGAGGATGTTATGGCAGACAGTGGCAAAAGCCTTACACAAAATCATTTTTAAATCACAATTTTCTATCAAATTTTTGCAGATCTCCTCTAGAGTTGAATGGTCCCAGAATACTGGGAACTACCAGATCAGGATTTGTCTTCATTTCAAACAGATAAAAAGATGTGTCTCTAGTCTTAAGTACAACAAAGCAGTTATAAAAATGCTTCTTGTATTCAGAACAGCTGTATACATCCTGTATCCTTTCTTCTATAGGTGGGCAAATATTCATGCTTTATAAAGAAAAGAATATAGATTTCTAGTCAACAAAGGAATGGAATTACAATGAGAGCAACCTCCAAACAAATGAAAAACAGCATGCTGAAAACAATATGATATTACTATCACTAAAAAACTTTCTTTTCAATAAGCAGATGCATTTCAATGATTAAAAAAAAAAAATCCCCTTTATTCTATGTGCGACCAGAGGAACAAAATTTAAAATGTATATTTTCTCTCATAAAAAAAATGCAGATTTTCTCTCACCTGCAGATTTGGACATGGCATAGCCCCTCCCACGGGTACAATGAACTTCACAGGTACGATACAGGTCTCCCCATTGCTGAAGTCAACAAGGGCACAGGTAGAACTGATATTCTTTATCACAGTTCCTGTAAAACAACATAATAAAATCTTCAAATGATTTTTCTTTTACCCCATGTGTAAAATATTCTGGTTTAAATCCTATAGGCTGTCACATATTACTGAGGTCAAGCGAGTCTATACTATGCATTTCTTCATTTTCATTTAGCTAGGGTGAGCTGTGCTCAGGAAATAGAGAAATGTGCACCTGTAAAAAAATACAGCCTGAATAACGCCATAAAAGTAAAACAAAGAATAATTTTCAAGCCCGGGTCTGAAATCTGTGAGCTGATCAGCTGGATGATAGTTGACATCATGAAATATATAACTTAAAAACCCAAACAAGTAAAGGTAACACAAAAATCAACACACCTACACACACACACACACAGAGTTATATTTTTTTAAGAAACAATTTCCCCTGGCTCAAAACCCACCAGAAAGGCGTGTAGTGGATTGTTTGCACACCTGCAAAAGCTGGGCCACACGCTCAGACAGAATCACTCAAGGGAGACATCAAAGAGGGACAGGTTGATCCCGTTGAATATTCAGTTACTTCAAGGGATTTCCTTCCACACTCTTCTTATATAAATGCATCATTGCTTTCTGACTTTGCAAAACGCGTGGCTGTTTATAAGTGTATACACGTGCACACAAATGATATATATTTGTTTTTCATGAATATGCACATGTGATATTAAATCCAGCTAAGGCAGGAGTTAATTACGATGAAAACTAGTATTTCATCAGTATTAAGAAACTAAAAAATATTTAAAATGTGGACAAAAGTAGCTACCTGGATAATAAAATCCCGTGACGTCGGATCTTGCAATCACCTTTTGGCTTTTGTGAGTCACAAATACTTGGCCTTTTTGTCTTTTCTTCGACTTTGGTTTCACCGTTTTTTCTTCGAGTCTCTGTAATTTGACACAAGTATTTTTTCCACAACAGCTAAGCCAGCCAGCCCCAATCTTTGGAATGAATTACAAATGTGGGCAAGGTAATGCTATGACCTCTGCAGATAACTCACAGGAAACTGAAATTATTTTAAACATTCAGAATAGTTACAAACAGAGGGAGTGATGGTAGAGGAAGAACTCCTGGATAAGATCATCTAAGTTTTCCCTGTAAAGTCCTCTTTACATGGTCACAACAATGCCTATATTTTCAACTGTTCAGGCAGAAATTTACCTTGATGAATTATGGCTCTGGCTGCCATTTTCCTGTAAAAAAATGTACAAAGTTGTACAGTTCATGTCCGAGGACTAGGTAAAGACAAAGAAACTGGTTTTGCAGAGAAAGTGAAGGTGCTATACAGAGAGGCAAGTCTTCACAAGAATCTTATTTTCATGAAAAGTACCTGGCTGCCTGGAATGACTGATTACAAAAAGTCAAAATAAGTTTAAAATATCCTGAAGTATCTGGGAAAAAAAAAATATTTATTTGCAAACTATAAATTCAAAATTTCAATTGTCAGTGGTTTTAAAATACTCCAGCTTAGCAAAATATTCTGCCCTGCTAGTTTGGGTTCTTCTCTCTGGGGGGCAGCTCCTGTATCGTACCACAGCCACACAGAACACTGGAGCTCACTGGTGAAAATCCAGTCTGGAGTAGCACAGACCAGATGGTGAGAAGAGAAATACCAGTGGGGCTGGCTGGCTGGCGACCAGCTCAACTCCTAGTTGAAGTCAGTGACTGCAATTAGTAGTAGTAGAATGTAGAATGCAGAGAACATGATGGATGTCACGCAACGAGGGAGGCAGGGGGCTGGGAGTATGGGGAAAATATGGGGAAAATATGGGAAAAATAGGGAAAAGACTCACAAATCACAAGTGGCTCTATATAGAAATATACTGATGGGCTTTCTGAGCTTCTGCATACTTGACTTTACAGTCACCCTATTCTTTTACATTTCACAATAACAATTTATGGACTCTCAGCATTATTTGCCTTTAATTATACTTATAATTATTTTATAATTATTTATATTTATTATGTATGACATTATTTTACAATTACTTCTATTTAAATTTATTGTGTATAACATTATTTTATTTATATTTATTATGTATAACATTATTTTATTTATATTTGTATTTGTATTTATTATATACATAATTATTTGATAATTATTTATCATTATATTCCTGAGGCCCTTTTTTTTTTTTTTCCTAGAAGAAAGAATTTCTTCCCATTTAGGGCATCTCTCTTAAAGGAAGTTTTGAGAGAATCAGAGTATTCTGGGGCTATGTCAGAATGGGAATGAATACTTTACATTTTGCTTACCTGAGAAAATTAAGAAAAGTGACGATACAAAAATATTTACTTTCAAGTACCAAGAAGTCTGTAATCCCAGTGTTTTTATAAGTACATTTTCATAATCCTCCAGAATAACACTGATTTGTATTTACCACAGCAATAGCAAATTAATTCTATCGTTTTCTCCATCCTGCTCACAATGTTTTGAAATATCAGATATAACCAAGTGCCAAGTTAAAGCACAGACTCATCAAGGTTGGAAAGGACCTCTAAGAAATAAAGAGGTTTCCCCGTTAGCTTGGAAAACTCCTATTAGTCTACCTCGTAAACAATTTGCCAGCATCCATCTCTTACACACTTCTTGGAATCATAAAAACACACAGCTTGAAATCTCAAAATGTTTCCAGAGATCTACAGACTGTTCTGAAAAGCAAACAGAACTCACAGACTCCGAAACCCTGTTGCTAGTGGGTGTACGACCTGCTTCACTGTCTGATGACATTGTCATTCCCAAAAAGATGTACTTGATTTTGATACTCAATTGTTCCCTAACAGTCAATAATGATGGAAAAGATGGGAGTAACTTTGACTAAATTGGTTGTTCTCCTTTTCATTCTATCGCAAACTCTTTTTTTCCCATTTCCCCCAGGAAAATCAGAAACAACCCTAAAAAAAAAAAGTTAGCAAAGTAAGCAAAATACACCCAAAAAAGGCAAAGAGATATTTTAAAGGAGAGATGTGTGGGGTTTTTCTAGTTTATTCTTTACCCCTACAGAGTTTAAATTATATTGACAGTTCTGTTTTTCAAGCTCAGTCTAAACCAGGGCCTCTTCACAACACTTAACTGACTGCTTGAGGTACAACCTGATGTGAGTGCCAGGACTTGGAGCTCCACGGGCACAAAAAGGTATTATATTAATTCCTCAGGCTCTAAAGGGACAGCTGCTGCTGAATATTTATTCTCATCTAATTTGTAACGCTTGACTAATAATTTGGGCAACTTCCAGCACTCCTCGTTAATCCAAACGCTGCACAGGAATTCACAATGAAGATGCCGAGTCCCACAGAATTCAGGTGGCTAAGAGATGCTGTCTAAATTCTAATCCATCTCTCCTTCCTCTCAGACAGCCCCGATGTGTTCGGCACAATTGACCCAGACACAGACAGAGTGCCAATTTCTTGAGATGTTCTCCATTATTTTTATTACAGGATAGCCTGGCCTGATTCTCTGGGATTTTCACCCTGTTTTGCTCTGCTTCTGTTGAAGGCACTGCATTAAACCAGGGGAGGTGAACAAGACTTTCTTTACCTCTGCCAATACCTGGCAGATTTTTAAATTCCCTTTCACAGAGATGAGTTTTTGCATTTTTCTCCTACAAGTGAGACTGGATAGGAAGACTATCCACAGATCTCCATGCAACTTGGCTCTAACTGTGGCTTTTCACAATCCTGACACCTCCAGATCCAAGCGACCGTTGCTTTTCCCAGGCTGGCAGTGACAAAAAGCCCATTCTGTGTAGAACCACAGTCCATTTTTATGAAAGAGCCTAACTTTTTGTAGCTGCACGCTGTCTGTCCTGCAGGTTACTTCACTGACAGCAATGGAGAATTTGAGCAAAAATGTACCATGAGTTCTAAGTTTTTTTGTTGTTGCCCTGTTAGGGATGCTTTCTTCACTTGTCCCCCTGAAGAGACACAAGAACAAAGGCAAGAGCTGCCAAGCTGCTTAGGAAACACGTGAATGCAAAAAAAAAGGTATCAACAGATGGCAATTAGTGATCCTGAAACAGGGAGGAAGAATGAGGAGTGTGAGAAATTGGACACCACAGACCAGGAGAAACTGCGGAGGGAGATGCAGAATTTCCATTCTTGTAAAGAATCAAGTCTCAGCTATAAATATGTCATTAGGAATAAGTAAAAGAATTGTCTACGAATGACATTTTTCAACAAGAACAGGCTTAACAAGTTACAAGAGGTCCCTTTCCAGCCAAACAAACACGCTTGACAAAACACATTCTGATTATGAGCTATTTTTAAGTGATTTTTAATCACATGGTGACAACTCATCAGGGTCACAGACAAGAGTAAGCCTTGCACATTCAAGCTCATCCTAAGGGAAACACAGTGCTTTTAAAAGTATGGTCTTAATGAGAGTTAATCCTTAACAATTATATATTCTATTCTATTCTATCCTATCCTATTATATTATTATATTATATTATTATTTATATTATATTATGTTATATATTGTACAATATTATGCTATATTATACTATATTATTATATATTCTAACATGCAGTTTTATTTCTCCACAGAATCTGCAGTCCATTCATATGTTGAAACAGAAAGACTTAGTATGCCTGGAAATGTTCTCCATCACTCTCTAAGGTCAGATTATAACACTGGGGAAATCAATCCTTTAGATGAAAATGTTACAGCCACTAATGGAATGCACTGAGCTGCCCTGGAAGCTATCATTCTTGGAGAGTTGTAATGCCATGAGCCCAGGAGAACTGAGGTTGTCTGCTGTGAAGTGGGTAGGGGAGCCCAAACAATTCTTTTTACTAGGAGGCATCATGTTGTAAACAGCTTTATAATTCAGTGAGGAGGAAAAAGAAAATAAATCTTAAGAAATGACTGTTAGGCCTGGCAAGTTCAAACAGGAAACAGAGGATTTTAAGTCAAAGCAGTTACTTGTTAGAAAGAAAACAGACAACCCAAACAAACAAACAAAACCCAAAACACTCTAAAAAAAAAGGAAATAATACATTCTTCACTTCTAATATCTTTGGATGAAAGCTGAAGAGGGAGACTTTAGTCAACCCTTACTTTGATCCGCACAGCAAAAGGAATGGGGTAAACTGAGTAAAATAGATTCTACCTTTGGCCTTCCAATTAGATAATCAACAACATTCAGCATTTCAGATTTGGCCTGATAATAACGACATGTGTTTGCTCATTTCCCAAAACATTTACTTCTTGGATCAGCAGAGGTTTTGGTCATCTCCTGAATGGCTACTTCATCCTCCTTGAGTGAAGCCCTGACATCCCCTACCTTTGATGGTGCAAACATCACAGCATGAACATAACTCCCGGAGAGGGTCAGAGCACAGAGGCAGGATAACCAGGCCATTAATTCAGTTGGAGGCTTAAAAAGAAAGCTCCTAGAGCAAGGATATCCAGAAAGGATTACTAATTCTTTGAAGAAATTGTGTAGTTAAGTAGGAACCCTTAAAAGCTAATAACTAAAGGGGTTGATTTTGAATTTAGTGAACAAAATTTACCTGGAAATTTAAAAGCCTGCTTTGTCGAGCAGACCTCCAGGATAACTGTGACTTTTCCAACACCTCAGAATGACACTTCTTCATTCAGACCTCCAGGATAATTGTGATTTTTCACACTTTTCATTCAGTGCCATAGGAGCCACTTCCTTGCTGTAATGTATTTCAGCTGGCAGTTTGATTTTTTTACAAGCATGTTGTAGACAGATATCACAGTTTGAAAAACCTCCGACAGCATTTTTAAAGCACTCACTGGTTTGGGTTTTTTTTCTGTTTTGGTTTGAGTTTTTTTCCCCCCACTGTTTTTTTCATCACATAAACAGAATTCTAATTACATCTGCATTTCTGCATCTCATTCTTAACAGCCTTTCAGTTGCAGATTAGCAGTTGCTGAAGATGGTGCTCTGATTAGGCTTCTAAAGCGGGTTGATTCAGGATAAGCGATTGCACAGCGTTAATCACATCGTGTCTGAGAGAGCACATTGGGTGTTTCAAAGCAACAGTAAAATTGCAGTCAACAAATGAAACATGAACATGTTCCTGCTGCTCTCCTGTTGGGAAATTATATGGCAGAGGTAAATCAATCATCAAAAGAGCTGTATTAGCAGTGTAATGTTTTCAGACTAAAGTAAAATGAAACAAGATCATCTGTTCTTTGAAGGCATTCAAATGTTTTCACAGAATCACAGAATGGTAGGGGTTGGAAGGGACCTACAAAGATCATCGAGTCCAACTCCCCTGCCAGCACAGGACAAAACTAGAGCAGATCATGCAGAAATGCATCCAGACAGGTTCTTGAAAGTCTCCAGAGAAGGAGACTCCACAACCTCTCTGGGGAGTCTGTTCCAGTGCTCTGTCACCCTTACAGTAAAGAAGTTCTTCCTCATGTTGAGGTGAAACTTCCTGTGCTTGTGATTGAATCCATTGCCCCTCATCCTATCACAAGGCACAAGTGAAAAGAGGTTGTCCCTGTCTTCTTGACACCCAGCCCTCATGTATTTATAGACATTAATTAGATCCCCTCTCAGTCTTCTCCTCTACAGACTAAAAAGCCCCAGGGCTCTCAGCCTTTCCTCACAAGAGAGATGTTCCAGCCCCTTCATCATCCTCATAGACTCCATTGAACTCTCTCAAGTAGATCTATGTCTCTCTTGAACTGAGGAGCCCAGAACTGAACACAATATTCCAGAAGCAGAGTAGAGAGGGAGGAGAACCTCCCTTGATCTGCTGGACACTCTCTTCTTAATGCATCCCAGGACAACATTGGCCTTCCTGGCCACAAGGGCCCATTGCTGTCCCATGGATAGCTTACCATCTATCAGGACTCCAAGATCCTTTTCCACAGAGCAATTCTCAAGCAGATTGCCTCCTAACCTGTACTGGTGCTTTTTATTGCTCCTTCCCAATTTTCCTTTTCAAATATCCAGTCTGAAAAAAAATTTCTCAAAAACTAAAGAAAGATGAATGTGATCTGTTCCATAATCACTTATTGTCATACACGGCCTATGCTACTCAATTTAACACAAAGAATTTTTGATACCTTATGTAAAAGGTCACAGACCATCGTGACATCCTGGTGAATCAAACATTTCTGGTATACTCTGGTATGCAGAAAATAGGGACACTTGGCATAATTTACAGTCATAAATTCCGTTTGCACACTGCTGAGAACTCACAGTACGGGATTGTACTGTGCTCACTGGAGCTGCACTCGGGATACCTCTTCAAAGTGATGTATGTGGTGTATATATGCATGTTTATATACACATATGTGTATATATCAAGGCAAAAAAAGAACTATTATGATCATTTGGTTATGATTCCTACGTAATACAGAGCCTGGGACCTTCACCGCAATTAGGCCGAGTGTATCTTCAGGTTCAGTCAATGAGTAGTTTCCCTCACTCAGTGACATAAAGCAACAAAGAAGAAAAAAAGTATAGAAATACCTGAGCTTTAGGATTAATTCTTGTATTTATTTTGACTTATCCCTTGTTAGAAGTCTGAGAAAATATTTTTTTTCTTATTAATTTCCTAGAGAGCTTATTTTAATATTATCCTAGCATTGCTCTACCTAGACAGCAGCTCTGCAGAGGCAGCATCACTCCCAGAGAAGCACTGTTTGATGAAGCTTTTAGATGAAAAAAATGCTGAAACTGAGTAAGAGAAATGGTTTGGTTTTCTCTGAGGTAAGTACTTTGAATTTCAAAGGATCAATAGTGTATACAGAAATCTTTCCACTGAGGAAGATTAAATTGCTTTTAAAATCTTAAAAGTCTCTTCATTTCCCTGAGAATTCATCCTCCTATCTTGGAGGCAAAACCATGAAGGTAGAACCAATTCCTCTTCAAGGATATTCTGAAGAGTGAAAATAATAATATGAGAATACAACCTTGTAACATAATACATGCTTTCTGACCATATAAATCACCACAGAAAAAAAACCTAAAATGAAAAAATACAGTCTCTCTTCCAATAGGGCAGCCTAAAATAAGTTGCTAGCCTTGTTTTTATACTTACTGATTTATGTATTTCCATATGCATTTCATTAAACCTCTCTATAGCATTCCAAATAAAATCAGGTTCATCTGGGGGACATACATATATATATATATAATCACAAACTTCAATGTATTCTGGTGTGCAGAGAACTCTGGCTCATCAAAAGTAGGTGTCCACATCAGGATGATCTCCAGATGCCACTGACTCTGTTCAGAACACTGTGAGATTAGCCACAAGTTCACATATGGCTACATTTTATGGACAGCTAAGTTTTAATGTCCAAACAGGAAGCTGAATCCCACCTCTATCCCACCTCTTCTCTCCACCTTTTTTTCTTACAAGATACCACAGAAGGTTAGAGTGAATTACTGTAACATTACAAGACCTTTCAGTCCTGTTTATCACATACTAACCCAACCATAAATCTTGTATCATAATTGCCTTTCTTATACCTGTTCTTTCTCTTCTTTCATATGTATCTGCTATTGTTGCAGAGGAGGTAAAGATACTTTGCTCAGATTTGTTTCTAAGAGGCTCCATTTCTGTGGCTCTCTCAGCTTCAGAAGTTCTCCTTCCCCAGTACTTCAAGAAAGTCTTTTGAGAGCTTACTCTCTTTTTCACTGCCTTCTTTACTTTATCAATTTTTATAGCATCATGCTAAATGCCTCCTTTATCAGCTATTATCATTGAACAAAATTATTCCAGAAGCAAGTATTGAAGAGGACTATCTGGAGGAGAAAGAAGGCCCTTCCAATCTATTACCTTTTGATGGGTGCTTATGTGTGATTCTGAGCCTTTCCGAGTTTTCTTTTTGACAGCTTCCTGAAGATCAGAGGCTTGCTGTTTGTATGTTAAAGCTGCCAATATTTCATCTTCTAATAATATTATATCTTCATGGGAAATTGGCCATCCCAAATTCTCTAAAGCCTCCAGCAAAGCTTCTTTATGCTGCATATATTGGATTGGCCCATCCTCTGTAAATCTTAAAAAATATATATATTTTTTAAATTAATAATACAAAATAGGAAACAAAAAATTAATTTTGGCAGTAATTTACAAATAGAATCACAAAGTGTAATGGCAGAAAAAAACATTAGATGCATTCAATCTATCTCCTCTATGCCACAAGTTCTGTTTCATCCAACTGCTCGTGTGTTTAATCAAACAATCACATCTGGCTTCACCACATCTCACAGAAAGACAGCTACAGAGCAGCTTGAGTGGCTGAGCATAGATGGCTAGTACAATTTTACATGTCCTAGAATATGTGAGGCATCAATAAAGAACTTGCAGACCCAACTTAGGAAAAAAAACTTAGAAAAAGAGACTATCTCCTGCTGCTTGTTCCTCTGTCAGTCCTGCACTGCCCAAGTTCACTCTGCGCTCGGGAGTTTGCTTCCGTGCAGGACTCAGATTATGTTAATGCCCACTAAAAAGTTTGAAGCTACACACTGAAGGAACTTAGAAATTGAAAGGTGAGTTAGATACAGTCATCCAGTTGATGAAAAACAAACAAAACCCTTCAAAATCCAGACCAGATAGAATTCTTTACATCTCCAATGGGAAGTAACACACTTCTTTTAAGTACTCAAAATGTAGCTCTTTTGGGACTCTTCTCTACAGCTTTGCCAACATTTGAAAAACTATGAAACCTAGAACTTGGGGAGAGCATGTAAGTGTCTGTCTTACCAACAAATACAACCACAGTGATGTCTACCATGTTGCCCTAGCCTTTGTCACTGCTCACCTCTATACTTCTCAAGGAACTTCTTTGTACTGAACTTACTAGCTGTTTATCTAAATTTTGCTCTCTATTGCATGAATCCATTATTAATTTATAATCAATGTCAAGTTAACTTCTCTCCTGAGTCAGATCTCTCCACCATTTTGAACACAAGCACAGTATTACCACTCCTCTAGGAAATCTGAATTTCCCTAGTAGCTGAGATAGCATATTAATACATACTAGTAAACCAGAAAGCTCCTCAGCCAGTTATCTGTGACCACACTAGGAGACTTTGTTTATTCTTCCAGATTTTGAAAGTTGCCATTGTATGTCAACATCAAAAGTATGTTGATCATGAACAAGATCATTCAAACTGTAAATTTAGAAGAGAAATAGATCAAATATTTCCATTTCTGTGCAGCAATATTAACAACTTTAATATGCCCATACTAAAGCAACAGCAACTGCTATTAAAGCTATAAAAAGCTTTAAAGCTATTAAAGCTGTAGCAACTGCTAAGACTTTTTTCCCCTCATGTACACATAACTGGCCATCTATTACCAACAATAAAATATTTTTCATATCTGTCAAATTTCTATGCTTTACAACTCATTGTTTTCTAAGCAACAACGAGTTGTAAAGTATATAAACTTCCTTTCTTTTAAATTTCCCTTTTTTCTTTAATTACATGCTTTTGCTTAACAGCCTTCACTTCCTCTCTGCACCAGAGTGGGGTTTTAGTTCTCCCTAGCAATGACAGAACTGTGTATTTTTTGCTCTCTAGCTTAAGTCTTCTTCAAAGCATTCCCATTTTTCTGCCTAGGAATATTTCATGCCCATTCAGTTTTCATTAACTGACCTTCGCTTTGTTCTCTGAAGTGAACAGATGCTAACCCCACTGGGATAAACTGGCAGTCCAGTTTATACAGCCACTGGTTTTCTAAATCAATTTACAGAAATAAGTTCATTAAATTCATACAAACTTCCAGTGTGCTGTACAGTTCCAGCACATGCTGCAGAGGTGCTTGTTGCCTCTACAAACCACCCACTGAAGTGCTTACAGGGGAAGAGATGAAGCCAAAGGCAATGAATGCAGACATTCCTCCACAGCACGGATACATTTTGGAGAGGTGTAGGTATGAAATATATGCAAAGAAAACCAGTTGGTTACAGAAATCGTGATTAAAAAAATAGCAAATATTTATGATCATTCTTTCAGAGGTAAATTAGAAAACCAAAAGGTGATGGCTTACTTGTCTCTCTCCTCCTGAGGTAGTGCTCTCCAAATAACTAGGTTTAGGCGCCTATTAAAGAAAGGAAAGCAGGTTTTGAGGGAATGCAGTTCCTTGTGCATCGGATCATCTCCAAACTAGCAAATAAACACAGTTTCTTAAGATATCTGCACTGATTTGTATGCCGAGAGCACTGGAACATCAAACTGTATCCTCATCATTCAGCTACGAAATTATCTACTGCAAGAGTAGATGGGAAAACAGCATCTTCCATCAAGTAGCAGGGTGACTATTTCAGGGTCGGTGAAGGATTAATGGCAATCACTGCTGCTTCCTGACAAGATTTTCCACACATGGTTCTCTTCAGCACCAGCAAGCTAAATTGAATAACAAAACTGATTAAATGCCAGTTAAGCTAAGCACAACTCCTCCAGTTAAACAGTTTCAGAACACCATAGCCTGAAGACACGTGGAGAGAGATGGTAGCTTGTGGGTTTGGGGTTTTCTTCTGCTAATGTAACCCCTTGTTGGTGCCTTTCAGGTTTCTACTTCATTAAACTCTGGCTATGAAGAAAAACGGCTAAGAGGAAAACAGAAGTGATTATCTCCAAAGCAATGCAGTTCTGAGGTCTTTTTAAGCATCACTTCACTTCCAGCTTTTGCTTTTTAGACAGAAATTATGAATTCTTATCGGGTCATCTAGCTTACAGTTTTCTCTGTTAACATCTCAAACAATTAAGGCATTGCTCAATTACTTCATTTCACACCACAGAAATCAACCTCTACCGATGATCCTCATTGCTGTAATTCTAGAAAAATCACAAAACTTCCTTTGGAAATACAAGAACAAATTCCTTGTGAGGAAAAATTCCGATTGTAACCATTAGACTTTTAACAGTCTTGCCAGATTTACTGGTGCATGTACAAAAAAAAGCTCATTAACACCAGATTTCAAATCTGAGTTTAATGACTCATTTTATGTACTAGAAACCAAGCCCTAGCATTTTTAGAATGTAAATTACTTAGTTCATTCACAATCTGCAGTCTCAACACGCTTTACTGCCTACTTCATGCTTCTAAATGTGCACACTCATAACTAACTCAGGTATAATAGCTTCTGGCTATGCAAGTTCATACACATTCGGAAGCTTTCGGCATTTCTCACCTTCAGTATTGGATATTCTCTTTGTCAGAGCACAAAGTTTCTTCCCTATCCACTTTTCTCCTGCTAAATCTGCTGCTAAGGTCAATCTACATATGGGCAAGATATTGTCATGCTTGCTTCTGCACTTGAAACCTGCGTGCCCCAATGTTTTGTCTCATCCACAGATGTCAGAAAACATTCATGACCAATCACTATTCACCAAGCTCAACGGCAGCCTTTGCAAATTCCATTACTGGAAAAGTGCTGTCATGTTTAGAGCAAAATAAACTTGACTGGATTGCATGTAGAGGAAAAGCAACGAGGACTCTACATTGTCAGTTACAAGGATCTCTTCTACCAGAGTAGGGAACTCAATCCTGCTGTTGTAAATCCACTGATTCAACGACCAGTATGGATAAAAAGTAAAGAGTGCTCCCAATCACCCAAGGTTTAGGGAGACTGTGAAAATCCTATCAGTAGATCATCAGAGTTTAACCAGAAAATGCTTTTCTTTCCCTCAAAATTGAAGCCAATAAATGGAAAATATTAAATGGTATGGGACAGCAATGAAAAACTGGATTTTTTCCTGAAGACACCATCAAAAATATGCCACTTGAATCTTCTGTCAAAACGAGTGACAAATCCAGCTGTCTATTAGTTCTTCATGAGCTTGATAATTACAGTATTGTCTCTGAGTGCACAAACCCAATAGATTTTTATTCATCCAATTCCATTAATATTAAACACAGCAAGCAGCTTGTGCAAAACACAATTCTTGACTTTACCACAAAAGATGAATACATTTAGAAATAAGAAATGGGATTGAAAACCAGAGCTAAAACATGCTTGAAAAATGACTGGTATAATCATAGAGCTGCAGAGGAAAAAGAGCCTTAAAGGGCTTCAGTGGAATTCAAAAACCAAAGACTAAACACTTGTCCTCAAGGGTTTTTTGTCACATAAAATAATTACAGCTGTATTAGAATATGGCCTGAAAAAGTTATTTATTAAAACAATTCTAATCAAAGCTCTCATAAGGTTATTGAGTGACATTGATAGCCACATAATTGCATTACTTCAAAAAAGTGCACAAAGTCAGATCCAGGAAAGAACCTTAGAGATCTGATGTCCTGGTCCTTTTTACTTCTGATGTGCTTTTACCAACAGTTTATTAATAAGCACAACAAACATCTCAAAATAAAATAAAATAAAATAAAATAAAATAAATCTTAAAAACATTGAAACATTGTCAGTATCTTACAGGTGCCTCAGCTACAGTCTTGCATCCACAATTAGGTGGTAGGCAGCTTGCAGCAAAAAGCAGATCATTAATTGAAATGTCAGCCCATGGAGCTTAATTCTAAGCTTAAAAGTCCAGCTACCACTCTATGTCTAGGGGAGATTCCTCCCCAGGGATGATTGCTTTGAGGTGTATTCCCAGAAAAATACAATTAATTTTGTTCTGGTCATCGAACAAATGTAACGTGAGCAAGATGTTATTTATTACCTCCTTGCCTATTACCTGTTTGTTTCATTCTGCACTTTTTTTTAAAGAAAAATAAACATTTCCTCTACAGTTTGATGGTGAATTAAAGTGTGTCAGTGTGGAGAATTACCAGCATTGAGCAAAGCATTTGTGAGCAAATACCCACTACGTAAGAAAAAATCTGAAATTAGACTGCAAACTTGATAAACTTCTGATGAGTAGACTTGCCTTTCAAAGGATTTAATTGCTTGTTCCAGCTTCTCTTTATAGGCTTCAAGATTCACTGCCTGAGGATTAATTAGAGTGATCCGCTTCTTGTCGTTGCTAACGTGGGCCAACGGTAATATCTGTTGTACAATAAAAGACAAAGACTTCATTTATCACACAGCTTTTCCTCCAGGAGAATAACAGAATGCCCATGAGTCTGTGCTGAAGCGTCAGCAGAGCCAGACACAACACTGAAAAGCTGCAGAAAGAATGATCTGAGCACCCCAGACAAATTAAGAATGTCAGAATTAAGACACAGTTTCCAGCCTGTTAATAAAATCTTCTGAAACAACACAATTCTTTTACGTAGAAGCTCCAAATGAAGATTCCTAAGTACTAGTTAATTCTAACTAAATCAACACTGTCAAACAAGGCACTCTAATAATGGAAGGGTAGGACAGAAGGGAGACAACTATGTCTAGATCATGACCATTCCAGATCGTACTGCTTTGAAACAACACTCTCTTGTACTTACTAGCATCTAATTCTAGAATACTGGTGTAGTAGTTACTTAAGTGTATTTAATATGCTTATTCAGGAGGAATTAGAGTACTAAAGATGGAGAGAGACATCTTTCACCATCACACTGATCACCAAAGAGTGAACAAGGTGGTTATTCTCACTGAAAGTAGTCTTAATTAAATACAATAAGGCTTAGGAATCTAACCAGGTTGGTCAGAATCGAGAACTATTTAATCTAACCAGGTTGGTCTGAATTGATACCCTTCCAATCTCACAACACAGCACCTACATTAACTCAACTTCATTACAAAATAGAAAGTCATAAACTTACAAGCATATCTTCAAAAGGCAGAGAAAAGGATAGAAAAGGATGATAGAGAGAAGGAAAGATGCTTTCCCATCTCTCTGTCCAAAGTCCCACCATCCTTCAGGCTCTTAAATTACTCAGCAGTATGTATAAGAAAAACTGTTTTATACATCAATGTCCTGATGATGATTATCAACAGAAAAAAATCCAAGGAAGAAATGGAGAAGACAGGGAATGTTACTCTCCCCAAAACTCTTTTCAACACATATGGCTGAGTAGGAAACTTCTCCAAGTGCCTGTCTGAGATCAGGATATAAATGACAAAAAGATGGATGAGGTTCAGTTTGATAAGACTAAAACCCCTGTTGTGGGAATAAGGCAAGCAATCAGAAAAGAAAATAATAAATTTAATTGAGAACATTTTTCAGTGATGTTTTATTTGTGTTCAAATCATCACAGCCCTTCTAGGTTCCAAATTACTGCTGCATAACCATTTTTTCAGGAGCAGAGGTGTGATTTTTTTTTATTCCCCTCTCTTTTAGAGGACGTCTTCTCTCCAACTAATAAATGTGTCATGTCAGTGCCAGGCCACATCAAAGCCATATATTAAATTGATCCTATGATCACTTAGAAGCTAAAATTAATGGGAGCATGTCACTGAAGCATCTTGCCACAGACAGATGAGGTAAATCTCTGCCCAGAGCTGTGAGCCAGGAGATCTGACTGCTTGGCATTTCCAGGTGCAGTTTGAAAGCTGAAAGGCAAAGAACTGAGAGCACTCCTCTTCCAGTTCCATGCTGCCATGGTTGTTGTCTGCTGTGTTCCTCAAACTAAAAACTTCTACATGGTGAAACTAAAACTTCTACTAAAACTTCTACATGGTGAAGCCCTCTCCTACATTCCCTTACAAACTCCCAGAGTAACTGCAAGTACAAACAGCATCATTTACAAAATAAGTATTTAATCCAGTTTATGAAACACTTTAAATAGAGTAGGAGAGGCAAATATAAACACAGGGTTAGTTTTGAAGGAGGAAACCAGAACAGAATGTGTTCTTAGCAAATAGTAAACTGGAACTATTATGTGTGCTTTAAGAGAAATGAAACCTGCTCATGAAGTCAAGTGAAATTTGACAGATTCAGCTGAAAGAAATCACAGGGAAGCTTTTATAGTGCCAAAATGTTTTGTCATTTTCTAAATTAAATACTTAAACTTTCCCATTGAAAGAATTCAAAACCAAAATTTCAAATTTTTAAAGACAAAACCAAAGCACAAGTGCCTTAGGAAAATCTTTCTTACTTTAGACCAAACAAAGATGGTTTTGTTGGCTGACTCTGAACCAGATTCTTTTGAGCAAAGATTATGATTATGAAGATTGAGTCAAAACTCCACGACTGGCTAAAGCTGTACTTAAGATGCCACAACCTGCAACAGATACTCACATGATTCTATAGGGAAGGTTTGCTGCAGAACTCTTTGTTTCTGGATATGAATCTGACAGGTAGTTGAATGAACTAAACTCTTTGAAATAAGTCAGGTGAAAATTCACAGGTCACATAGAACTGAAAACAACAGGTCAGTCATGGAAACCTTGTGCTTGATGCATCTCCAAGGTGAGAAAACTGCTCAGAGTTACTCCAGCAGCTCTGCTAGCAAAGGCCAAAAATAAAAATAAAACCAAAAAAGGATGCCTGCATTCTACACTGAGAAATAAACATCTCAGAAGGAAGAATGAAAAAACGTCTGTACGTTTACTGCCTTCAGTGAAGTCTTCTGAAGTACTGGAATAATCTATATTCTTAAGCACTTTGTTAATGTCTCCTATCCAGGCTCTGTACCTACTCTCAGAACCTATTTTTCTGCTTTTCCTTGATACGCTGGCTTGGAGCTTGAGGGAGACTGGATTCCATAGCTCAAAAACTCTACTGATTGCACCTTGTATGCAATCCCTGACCTTCTTTTTGCTTTCTGTGTTCTGTTTCATATCCAGAACAATCCTTGCCTCTGCACAAAGAAAAATAACTCTGCATTGCCAGAGACATTGAGTGTCTCTCTACAACTAATGGGGATTAGTGAGTATGAAAGTGGTAAAAATGATATTTTATATCTTTGAATCTAAAGAGAACCCCTTGTACATAGCACTGGCTGAATCTGTTTTCAGAGACTCTTGGTTTACAAACAGCAGTTCAAATGCAGCTCAAGAATGCTTGGAAAGGATTCAAAGGAGCCCTCACTTAGAAACATGGAAGAAAGAGCTCTACTTAGTAAGTGTATTCAGAAGAAGATGGGAAGTAACTGCTCTAGAAATGAGATACAAGAGTAATGTCACAATGTCTTTTGTTGGACATTTCATTTAGAGTAGATTGTTTTGTACTGTTTTGTAATCATTGAGTGTCTGGGTTGGTTTTCTTTTTAAATGCCCATTTTACATCTGAAATGTTAAAATGACTATTTTTGTAATGATTTTTATACAAAAAAGCCATCTTTTATTGCATAAAAAAAAAAAAAACCTCACACTTCAAAAAAAGCCTTAAGGATCCTGGTTTTGACTTGGTTTTACTAAAACAAGAGGATCTGGTTTTGCTTTCACAATCTGCATGCTACAGTAAAAAAATCCCATTTGTAAATTTAAAATACAAACACAAAACCTTCAAAATGTACAAACGTGGACATTTGTTCCAAATGTTCTCCTTAGCTCTACATCACATCCTATTACAAAACTCTTGCTCACCACTTTATTATTTGAACAGATGCTGTTTAGCTTTTTCTTTGAGTCTCATTTAAAGAAACAGCTTTTTTAGCTATAATCAGCTGCAACATATTCCCAGGACTCTCATAGGATGCATCACACAAGAAGAATTAGAGCAACTTGCCACAGAATGGATTTTCTTGATGTGAAATGGCAATTAGAGGTTCATGATACACAATTCACCATGAATTTTGTACAGTCTCACAAGTGGAGATCTTATTAATGTTTGCAAATCTCTGCAGGGTGGGTGTCAAGTAGAAGGGGCCAGGCTCTTTTCAGTGGTGCCCTGGGACAGAACAACAGGTAATGGTAGCAAGATGAAACACAGGAAGTTCCACCTCAACATGAGGAAGAACTTCTTCACTGTGAGAGTGACAGGGCCTGGAACAGGCTGCCCAGAGACATTGTGGAGTCTCCTTCTCTGGAGACTTTCCAACCCCCCCCCGGATCTGTTCCTGTGTGGGCTGCCCTGGGTGATCCTGCTCTGGCAGGGGGGTTGGACTTGATGATCTCCAGAGGTCCTTTCCAACCCCTACCATTCTATGATTCTGTGATTGTCTACACTTCTCAGAATTAAATTTTAATTACTGCATTCCAATGCTTTTACAAAGGTCTAAGCAGACACATGTAAACCTTGAGAATGCACAAATCACAAATACACTACCTGTGCACCTGCACAGTTTTGCACATAGAATCTATGGATGTAAAGTAAACTCTCCAGTAAATTAGTACCTATCAGCAGAGGCTGGTGTGCTCAAGAAATTGCTGGAGACCTGATGGCTGCACACTGCCATCAACTGGTAACTGGGAAAGAAAAACACACAGCTCTAAAACATAAGGGTGAAGTCTGCAAGAAATGCTATGGACTATCAGTCTTATCTTGTAACTGATTCATGGGTGACCATGCAGATATGCATCACACCTTTAACACACATCAGCTGTCTACGATTAATACAATGAAACAGGAACAAGTTTTATGTTTTGAAACAGTGGAAGAGCTTTACCTCATCAAATACTTTAGAAACTACATACTTGTCCAAAACTGGGATGTATTTGGTACCATGAGGGACAGCTGTAGGAGCTAAGGCATCCATGATGGTGAGTCGCCTAGCAACCAAGCCATGGGTCTTTAACCAAAGAGCTGAAGAGATATCTAGAGAACTAGGAAAAAAAAAAAGAGACTGTAAGATGTAGCACAAGGTAGAAACACATTTGAGAAGTTTGAAATCACCAGAGAAAAAATAGAAAGTATCATTTTTGTGATGCACACACATACCTTTTCGATGTCCTTTCCACAGCTTTCTGCATTTTCAGATCTAAGATAAAACATTTGCATTTCATTATGTCACAGCTTTTTGTGCACACAAAGGTATACATCAATCAGCTGACATGTAATAGCATCCATTTTTTTTTATTATTTCAGCCTACTAGCAGAATCACAAAGACTTCATAACAGTATCTATTTCAGTTGCTAAATTAATCAATGACAATTACGTTTCCTGTGTTTCTTGGGGCTTGATCAATAGTAACAGAATTACTGTATGCCTCCTGAGCCCTAATTAATGAATAAGGAGATTTATAAAATATATGAGGAATAATTTAATTTTTAAAAACCCCCACAACTTCATATTTCTATTTCTATATATTTATAAGATTAGTCAGTTTATTCCCCGATTCAAGATGTGATACCACGTATCAGATGGCCACAAGTGGTTCATTTAGGGTATGCTACTAAGAAAATCTGTATAAAAGGTATATAAAGATCTAAAAATAAGATACTGAAATGTAAAAAAAAGTCAAACATCTTTAAGGATCATAGGTGAGGTTTTAGAACAACATAGAGGACCTATCGTAAAGTTCAGAGTTGTATGAATTAGTGAGAGAAATTATAACTATCTGGATGTATAGCCAAGCCCCACTGGAAATATTTTTGTCTACATATATGTCTGTCCAAGAGAGCATTTTTTTTGCATGTCTAAGCATATTAATAAGCTGCAACCCTAGTTTTACATTGGTATCACAGAATTAGAACCACCCCTCTCAGCTTCAACATTGAACATAACACAAGAAGAACCCACTACTGCATAACAAGATCCTCAAGACCTTTCTATTCTGTTGATAAGAAGCAACTGATTCCCTTCCAGCAGTCTAAGGAGTTGCTGCCACACAGTGTGGACACAACTGAGCTGATGTAAACTGTGTATTTTGGGGGCTGGCAGGAGTCTGGCCACAGCTGTAAGGACCTTGTTACAATACCCTCCTGTGTGTCCAGTTCTCTGCACAGTTTTGTCTCAAATGAGGTGCCACTACTTTGAGAAATGTTAATCGCCTGCCCCACCCAGAGCTTCCCGTTCTGTCAACTTGCCTTTGAAAACAGTTGTGCATTTCACACTCTTTTTGACAGAAAAACTCTTTTTTTCAGGAGATACTCCTTCCTCTGGGCTTTCTTCCCTAGATTTCACACTACGGCTCAGGATTCGCAGCAGGCTTGTCTTTGTTTGCTCTGTAGGTGTTGAAAGAAAGGAAGAGCTAACTTACTGCTCAAATACATGCCTGGGATTTTTGTGTTCCTCCTTGCTATCCAGTCCCAATTTTTAAGAGACTGTCTGGACAAGACTTAAACCACAAAATTTCCTCAGAACTAATTTGTACAAGAATGTTTAGATTGTATATTAGGAAAAAATTCTCTACTGAAAGAATAGTGGGACATTGGAACAGGCTGCTCGGGGAAGGGGTGGAAGCACCATCCCTGGAAGGGTTCAAAAAACATGTATCTGTGGCACATCAGGACATGATTTAGTGGTCATGATAATGCTGTGTAGACAGTTGGACTTGATGGTCTAAAGAGGTCCTTTCCAGCCTTACAGACTGTATGAGTCTGCAATGAAGGCTTCTTTTACGTCAGCTGGGTAACCTTGGTTTCAGGCTGCATATAAAATATACTTCAAAGAGAAATTTAGTGTTACAGGTGTAGTACAGAGAAATATGAGTGTAAGCAATGATGTAACTACTGAAACTTAGATCAGCTTTTCATTCTTGCTAATGATGTACTTAGAATAAAAAGGGAAAAGGGTTTCATATCTACTGTTAAAAAAAAAACTTTACAGAGCTTTCAAAACGTTCTGTCAAAATGGTTAATTTTTCATTGCAGGGTCTCCGATGAAGCACAAATGAGCAGCCTGGGTCAGATGAGTGAGATGGCTGAAAAGTAACAAAGGAAGAAAAGTTAGAATTTCAGAAAGATGATTATTTGAATCTCTGGAGACATTCGAAACCCACGTGGACACTTTCCTGTGTGACCTGCTCTAGGTGATCCTGCTCTGGCAGGGAGGTTGGACTCAATGGTGTTTCAAGGTCCCTTCCAACCCCTACCATGCTGTAATTCTGTGATCATAAAACAGCTTCATTTGATCCTTCAACAGGGGATGCTTTTTGCTATTTTTAACAGACTCTTTTCAAGTTAGTGCATATATTCTGCCAACAACTACAGTTCATTTTAAATTTACCTGCATATAAAGCTTTCTTCCTTTGGGCTGGAAAGGCAGCAGTGGTTTGCCAGGTTTCCTGATGTGGTGTTGCTCTTGGCTCTCGTGAAGCACAGCAAAGCCTACTGCTAAGAGTCGTACTCAGCTCCTCAACTTGTTTGGTTACAGAAGACACAGTGTGTGTCTGCTTGTCATTACTGCTTGCAAGTGACAAAAAGAAGAGACAAACAAGATATTACTTCAAACATGTAACACTGGTTTAAAAAACGCGAAGCTGAAGTTTTCTGGTAATTTAAATGCTCCTTTCCAATGCTTCTAACAGTGCAAAACAGTTTCTTTATTATTCTAGTCTGCATTTCAAAGGGAAGTTCAAAGGAGGTTAAAATAGTCTTCATTTTTTTTAACTATTTGAAAGTTGTTTCTTAGCCTATTTAAAATATGTTAATTGCTTTTAAGGCAACACCCTTGTGTATTTTTAATAAGGTCAGAATAGTCTGTCATAGCCACTTTGAATCCTGGGGGAAGAGTAAACCTACCATCAGCAATGAAAGTAACTGAGACACACACACATATATATATGAACATATATATATATACATACACACATCTATATACCTAAAAATAAAAGATGCAAACTGTAAACTAAACACTTACCTACATTTTTACACTGGACATCCCACCTGCCCTTCCACGCACATGAAATCATTCCACAGCACTCTCCACTTTTCATTTATTTAACTTTATTTTTAATACCTTAACTTACTGAGGGTTTTTTTTTTTATCTGCCTCACAAATCTGATCTTTTCAACTGTACATTTTTGCTTTTGTACTGTTACTGCCCAGAGAAATACAACAGCAGGGAAGCTAGTTTTTATTAAGGCTGTGCTCCTGTAAAGATCACCGGTAGGTTCATGTTTGAAGCCAGGTCTTTGTTCCCCAGACAGAAACTTGGTACAATCAGACACTCAGGAAACTTTTCCACACTGGCTCAGGAGCCTGCCTTCAGGATGCTGTGGAAGGACCTCTTTTTGAACAGTCATTTTTGGCACCGTGAGATTTTCAACAGGTTTTTCAACTGATGCTAAACAGGCAAATATATTTAATAATGAGATTGCTTGTCTTTTGATAAAAGCAAGGATAAATATGGAGTGAACATGCAGAGGCACATCATAAAATCAAAAATGTGAGAAGAAATAAGGACACTTTCAGTCAGGGTGTTTGCCATCTTTTAAACAAACACATGTGCATGTAATTTATGTTTCAATCTGCATACCCCCATGAGTGGCAATTTAGTCCTAAAGTTCTAAGCCAACTCTACCCATAGAACAATAATTGTTCATTAATTCTCTAGTTCAAAGGGAGCAACTTCACTGTGTACTGGAAACAGAAACAAAAAAAAATTTGCTTTGATTATTTCGCATTTCCTTTAATTGGTTTTGCTTTAATTATGCATAGTAATTTGAGACCAGTGATTTGAGATCATTTTGTTTCAGGCACCGCAGTATTAGTGTGTTTTTCCAGATTTTTCTTTTCCACTACTGTAACAGTTTAAAAAACCCAACATCCTGCATTTTTAAAAGAGGAGAATGTCAAGAGGTTAAACGTGCAAGCCAAAGAAAAAGGAGGAATGTAAGAGATAGCTCCTATCTTTTACTATCATAATAGCAAGATGAGCTATATATACTTATGCTCTGGATCATTTTCTCCATTCCAGCAATCCATCATCTGACATTTGTCATGAAAAGCCTTAATTTTCTCTAGGTCTCTTTCTCCTTGTTCAATCTCTTTTTTCAAAAGGCGTACGTCTTCACTCTGACAAAAAGAAAATCCAATTGCTTTATTACAATTACTCCTAAACACGTTGTCACTTCTGAGATGAAACTGTGCAAGTTCTGACTTAGCTAAGACAGATGCAAAATTTGGTCTGCTTTGTCAGGTAGTCTTTTGTGCTTGGCAATACAGCCTTTCAAATTATTCTTCCTTTTGAGGAAAAGGACAAGCATTCCCTAACAAGCCACTTACCCCTGAGATATGAACAACCATGTTTCTGAATAATGCAATGAGGTCAGTAGTTCCCCTCGTTCTGAGCTAGCAAGCCAAAAAGTAAATACTTGTCCTGACTAAATCACGGCTGTCCCTAAAAAATGGGGAGTGAAAACCACACTCCTCAAGTACACACTGGTACAAACTGGGAATCACTTGGACTACAGGAGGAAACAGGAAGGAAATTCCAACTATGATCCATTTATAACTCCCACAGGGCCAGAAGTCTGGAGATGGACAACACAGAAACTGGACCTGAGCTTTCCAAGGCATGCAGTGTCACACAGTCCACACCAGCACCTTGCCCAGTACGCTCACTCAGCTGGAGAGTTGGGTGGGAGAAATTTAATGCAGTACAACAAGGGCAAGTGTAGAGTCTGGCATCTGGGAAAGAACAACCCCAGGTACCAGTACAGGCTGGGGACTGACCTGCTGGAGAGCAGCACAGGGGAAAGGGACCTGGGGGTCCTGGTGGGCAGCAGGGTGACCATGAGCCAGCAATGGGCCCTCCTGGCCAAGAAGGCCAATGGCATCCTGGGGTGGATCACCAGGGGTGGGTTAGTAGGTGGAGAGAGGTTCTCCTCCCCCTCTACTCTGCCCTGGGGAGACCTTATCTGGAATATTGGGTCCAGTTCTGGGCCCCTCAGTTCAAGAAGGACAGGGAACTGCTGGAAAGAGTCCAGCGCAGAGCCACAGAGATGGTGAAGGGAGTGGAGCATCTCCCTGCTGAGGAAAGGCTGAGGGAGCTGGGGCTCTTGAGCTTGGAGGAGACTGAGGGGTGACCTCATTCATGTTTATAAAAATGTAAAGGGCGAGTGTCAGGAGGATGGAGCCAGCTCTGCTCAGGGACATCCAATGATAGGACAAGGGGCAATGGGTGCAAGCTGAACAGAGGAGGTTCCATGGAAATGTAAGGAGAAACTTTTTCATGGTGAGGGTGACAGAGCCTGGACCAGGCTGCCCAGAGAGGCTGTGGAGTCTCCTCCTCTGGAGACTTTCAAAGCCCACCTGGACACGTTCCTGTGTGACCTGCTCTAGGTGATCCTGCTCTGGCAGGGGGGTTGGAATCAATGATCTCCAGAGGTCCCTTCCAACCCCTACCATTCTGTGATTCTGTATCTCTCAAGAGATGGAGTTATTTTCATATCTTCCTTCTAATCAGTGTCTTCAAAATTCTAAATTTCTTGTCACTGTCTTGTTCCCTGCTGTTGTCATTGTTCCATTACCATAATTTCTAAACTATTGTGGAACTAATTAACTGAGTGTTAACTTTAATTAAAAACAAGAACATGCTTCAAATGGGTGTCTCTGTTAGTCTAGTCAGAAATTTCCTATTGGGGATTGTTAGAGGGAGCTGCTTAGTCACACTTGATAGATGGCTACTATTCTATCTAATCCTTTTACTCATTACAGATCTCTCCCCAGTGGCAACTGTAGAGAAAACTTTTAGCAGAATTCATGGAATCATTCATTCATCACCATTCAAATTCAGCTCTGCGTTCTCTCACTTATTAACAGAACACAAGCCATAGTTTCCTTTTAAAGAGTAATTTATTTCTGAGACAGAGAGATCATGAGTTTTTCTTCCAGAGCTGAATTTGGTTTCTATGTATTTCAGGATTTGGTTTTCAGGGTGGTTTTTTTTTGCCACAGTAACACCACAAGTGTACTTTGTGTGATATTTGGGCTTTTTTGTTCTGGCCTAATAAAATTTCACATGCAAAAAAAGTCACGCTTACTGCTTTCACATCACTTCCAACCTGACCAGGACTAAATCTGCTGGTTTACTAATCTACTGTCATATGTAATCACTATGATGCCAGTCATGGTTCCTTCAACAGCACGAAGCAAGAAACATATTTACTTTCAGCTACTCACAACAATAAACTCTGCAGCAGCAGGATCAGTCAAATAGATGTTGTAATAATGAAAGCGTCCCTGTGTTTCAGTAGACAGTTCATACAAAAATTTATTTGCTTCTCTGTCATCACAGTTGAAGGACACGGTGTGGATGGGAATGTTAGGATGCAGCTGGACTTCAGCCAAAATTATCTGGGGGGGCTGGAAATCAAAAGATATAGATTGAGCATGTGACATCTAGAAAAGTATTTATCAAAACATGGAGAATTGGTACGAATTTCATTGGTTGTGTTGCTTCGAGGCGATACAGATCAGTTAAAAGAGTGCATTTTATATGGCTTGCTATCTCAGAATTACATAAAATGAGCTGATGTAAACCAGAATTTTAAGCACTGATAATGCATTAAGGCACAGGATACTCTAACAAAATAAAATGTAAATTATAATATAAGTAGCACTCTTTGTTTCTGAAGCCTTAAAGGAAATTACTAAAGTACAGGAAAGTAAACTCCTACATTGGTGTTTAGTATCATGGGATGTATATAACAATATTTTTGGATGCATGTAACTGTTGCTATTTTTACTAAGCTAAATGAGTTCTTTGAAAAGTTGAGTCAATACCAGGAAACAAAGTAGAAACTGAGGAAACAGAAAAGGTAGTGTTCCTCCTCCAATAAAGTGCTATAAATAAGGTGAAAAAGTAAAGATCTACCGTGTCAAAAAATGTTGCAGGAGCTGGTAGAAAGAAATTATTGTCTCGGTTCTCTAACTTCTGATTAACACTTTGGTTGTTCAGAATTCTGTCATAAATCTTGATAAATTTAGCAATATTTGCAATATAACTGCTTGTTGCACTTTAGTAGTTAAAAGCACTACTGGTCATTTTCCCTTTTTGACCTAAAAACACAAATCTATAAAGTTATTCTATAATAAAATAATAAAAGTTATTATTAACTAGGTAAAAAGAAATTAAGTATTCATTAATTTCTACTTAAATAAAAATATTAACATGAAAAACCTGAATAAGTATATGTTGAGCCAAATTAATCTTTAATAAAACATGAATAGATGATCCTAGCTAGCAAAAGTGTGGAACAATGCAAATATTTGAATCAGTTGTAAATTGAGTTTTAATGAGCGAGAGCCAATAACAATCAATTTGTCTTTACAAAATATCAAAGATTAAAACAAACTCAAAACATTAAAAGACCTGAGTCAAAGTTTCTCATCTGGTGATTTAAAATCAGGTTTATGTTTTGAAATTCAAATTGTTTTGAAGCACATAAACCCACATCTCCTGTGGGCCGTGCCCAGGAAAAGCAGAACAAAAAGAAAAGAGGGCCTTTAGACATTTTATTCCTTATCAAGGTACAAAGAAATTATTTCAACAAGTTTATGATGTTTTCTGAATCCAAGGTTTGTTGAATCACTCTCTATGACTCCCTGAAAGGACATTGTAGAGAGATTGGTGCTGGGCTCTTCTCACAGGTAATGAGCCATAGAACCAGAGGGAATGGATTCAAGCTGCACCAGGGGAGGGTTAGACTGGGCAGCAGGGAAAAATTGCTCACAGCAAGAGGAGTCAGACACTGGAACGGGCTGCCCAGGGAGGGGGCTGAGTCCCCAGCCCTGGATGTGTTTGAGGGTCATTTAGATGTGGAGTTGGGGGACAGGGTTTAGGGAGGAACTTTGTAGAGTAGGGTTAATGGTTGGACTCGATGATCCCAAGGGGCTTTTCCAACCTGAGTGATTCTATGAATATGCTTCAATAATTAATATCATGTGGCCTTCAGCCCAGCTCTTATTTACCTAAGTCAAGTCAGGTCTTTGCTGCCCATCTGCCATTGCAACCAAGCTCAATTATATGCCATTCTCAGCATACATTATAGTTTTCACCATGAAGTAACAGCTTGAAAGTGGCCTCTTTCCAGTTTTCAGTTGGTGTTATGTGATACAACATGAAATAGCATCATTTCGTGTCACAGCAACAACACATTCGAATACCTGGTTTGTTATCCACTTAAAACTAGACTTAAATCAACTCCAGCCTGCAGCTACTCCAGAACTGCACCTATGTAAGATCAAATTTGACTCAGCAGGGTAAAACCAGAATCATGCGGAGACCTGAAGGAACAATATGAATGGCAACATCTTTAAATGAAAATAAAGTAAATTCATAATTAGGCCATTAATTATTGCTCCTCGGGTGTGACATAGTCTTGATGTAAGTTCTGCAACAGAATGTAGGATGCTACCTATATAAGTAGGTATATTCGAGGTGTTCTTTGGGGACAAATGTAGAACATAAACTTGGAATTTTTTTTATCTTGCTATCAATCATTTTCTTTTTAGGTTTTCAAGCCATCACACCAGACCACAGGGTTTTCATATTTAAATCCAACCCTGCCATAGGAACATGAGTATTTTTTGATCTTTAATTCATGAGCTATTTGTACTAAGTTAGGGAGACATTTTATTTACCACAAATCTTAACCTTGATACTAACACACCGCTTTAATGTTTCATCCATTACCAGATCCTTAAAACACCTCATGAGAAATGTCATGACGACTGCACTGTGGGTGGAGAGTTCTAATGAAAACCCTTTCACAAACTGCACAGTTCTCAGGTACAACTTTTCAGAGCTCTGACAACATCCAAAAGCCTCCAGGAGACTCAGCTCTGCAGGCATGATATTCATCTCATACTTCAGCCTTCTGACACCACACTACTGCATTTTCTGTCTTCTTATTTCAGAAATACCTGGTCAGGTCTCCCATCAGTCAAGAGATAAATAACCTGAGTGTCAGGATCAGCAAGAGCAATCTGGAGAGCTTTGAGTGTGTTTGTGGAGCTTTCAACCTAAGAAATCAAAAATAAAAAGACAAAGAAAGAGCTATAAATACTAACAGTTCTTTGCCTCTGTTCTTAAATTCATAATGACAGTCTACAGATTCAAGGGATATTACAGAACCAAAACGGGTAGTAAAATGGTGAAAATATTTCTGTCAAATAGCTAGAAAAATCAAAGCAAGTGTCAAGGTAGCATAAATTGGTACCAGATTGGTATTCAGTGCTTATGCAAGCACACATAGCAACAGAAATATGACCTGTAGAAGCAAAAGCAATCACTAGAAGGCTATAAACAGGAAGATGTAAGATTAAAAGACACACGCTGTTGCATTTTCCCACTGCTGCTCCTGGCTGCCAACTCATCACACTTCCTTGAAATACATATTTTACTTAACCAAATAATTCAAAAGCTCCACGAGCGAGTAGCACGAGTTTATTTCTCAAAAATAGGTAAAGGACCGACTGCTTTTCTGGACAGTATTTTATTTCAGGCTATCTCCCATCTGCCCCCTTGGCACATCACCGTAAACATCACTTATTTTTTAGCACAAAAGTTAGCTAGAGCAACAAAACTTCTTCCACTATATCATGGGAATATACTGTGGATGCTGAGGATGTGAAGGAAATAACTGCACCTTGTGGTTAAAGCTGGTAATTTTTGATTTCTCAGGTGCTACTGTTACAAAGAACACTGGTTCTGTCTGTATTTAAACAAAACTGCCATGCTTCAACTACAGGGCATAATCACCCCCAAAATTGTAAATGTCACCACCTCCAAAGGATTTTTAAGGAACAATCAATTACTGTTTATAGCTCAGCTTCTTTGTTCAACATCCAGGGACCAAAGTGTATAAAATGAGATGAAAGGATCTGCTGTGATTAATATTTCAGGGCAATCTGTTCATTTCAGCTCCCCTATAAAGCCAGCTTTCTGATTGCAGACTGATGCCTGCTCTGCTTTAGAGAGATTGAAAGATCAGCAGCAGATGTCATCCCCCTAAGTAAAAAAAAAAGCAGACTGTTCTTGTAGTATTCCCTGGACTATTTCAGATATCTAGATCTGGACTTAGGAGGAAACTTATAATCAACAATTCACAACTTCATGAGTAGTGATGAAAAGGGCCATTTCCAAGTGCATATATAAGATGGTATCAAGTTATACTAGCTCAAAGTATTATTGACCTTGCATGATGCTGTTACCACATTAATGCTTTGCTTTCTGCATGTGTGTTTGTCTTCATATTTTCTGAGAACACCAAGTTATTTCTCTTGCTTTGTACAAGTCTCAGAGGTATTACGTAGCTCCCCCAATTCCCCCATCCCCAGGAATGCCCAGGATTACGTCTGAGGAAGAGCTGGAATAATGCTGAGGAGTTTTATTATATAAAATATGGGGTTTGTGTTAGAAAACATAACATGGGACATAGCTGTAATCTTGTACAGCTGGTTTTCAGCCCTGTGTTCATAACGTCGCTGTCCACATTTGGCACATTGACTGGTCCTAAAGTTGCTGACAGTTACAATCTGGTGGTTGACTACAAGCATTTCTACTATGCTTCAGGGAAACATCCTCCAAATTTGGCCAGTTGAACTACTAGGAGCTTATAAACAGGTCCACTGTTACAGAATTATTGTACCTGAGAGATAATACATTGTACTCAGACCTACTATACATCATCTATATTTTCAGCTTACTCAAGCCAAATACTTGGTTAATCCCAAACCACTCCAGCCCCACAGAAAGAGAAGACACAAATAAAACTTTGCCTAAACATGCTTTGGAATAATTAGTTGCCATCTTACCTCAAGTCCTTTTATCCAAAGCCAAGCATCTTGCAAATTTTCCTCATTAACTTCAGCAAGTTTTTCTTGCCACGGCACCACTTGGGCACTAAATTTCACAAAGTTAAAGCTTTTTTTGTGTCTCAGTTGTTCCTGCAAGAGACAGCATCTGAAGTTTACTCAGTGTTAAAAAAATATGAACACTTGTATCCTGAAATGGGAACTAGTAGGAGTTGTTGGGTGTCAAGAAGGCAGGGACAACTTCTTTTCACTTGTGCATTGTGATGAGGGGCAATGGATTCAATCTTGAGCACAGGAAGTTCCACCTCAACATGAGGAAGAACTTCTGTACTGTAAGGGTTACAGAGCACTCCCCAGAGAGGTTGTGGAGTCTCCTTCTCTGGAGACTTCCAAGATCTGTTTGGATGAATTTCTGAGTGATCTGCTCTAGTTTTGTGCTGCTCTGGCAGGGGGGTTGGACTCGATGATCTTCAGAGGTCCCTTCAGCCCCTACCATTCTGTGATGCTGTAATTATGGTTTAGTTAATATATAGTTGATTATATGACTACAATAAATCATTATTTTTGTCAGTGATGGGGCACAGAAAGGCATACTGAAACAGAGACAATTACTCCTTGCAATTATTAAGATTACTTGAACTTCCCAGTGGAAGTCTCCATGCACTCATCTTTCTCAAACCACTTGAAGAGCAACTATCTGAGAGACAAAACTGGGTATGAACAGCAGTGCAAGGAAGAGATTCTGACTGCTTACCAAAAGAAAATGAAATCAGAAACAAAGTAAGACATCATTTAGAGGAGGATAACAAGAACCCAACGCAGAGCATTGCCAAGGGGAACTAGGACAGAAAAACAGTATTAAGAAAATAATTTCCTGAAGTTCCATTTGATCAGAAGGAGGGAAAGATTTGTACAAGTTAGTACAAACTTTCAGAGCCTGGAATCTTTGCCTCCTTTTCATCGCTATTATTGAGCAGCTGCCTGTGAAACCTTCTGGCACAATATCTACTAATCTTCTAGTGCTGATCTGACTGAAGGACCACATCATACTACGTCCTATGACTCGTGCACTTAGCTCAGAAACCTCTCTGTTACAGATGATTGAATTTTCTAGCCTTACTAATGATTGCTATCAACGCCAGACTGATGGAATTTATATGTCAGTTACTCCTCTCAGGTCTAAAAAGAAGTTAACATTAATTGTGTTCTAAATCATAGAATGCCCCAGGTTGGAAGGGACCTCCAAAGGTCACCTAGTCCAACCCCCTTGCACTGAGCTGGGACATCCTCAGCTAGAGCAGGTTGCTCAGAGTCCCATCAAACCTGACCTTGAATGTTTCCAGGGATGGGGCCTCCACCACCTTCCTGGGCAACCTGTTCCTGTGTTCCACCACCCTCAGAGTAAAGAACTTCTTCCTAATGTCCAGTCTAAACCTCCCCTGCTCTAGTTTAAAACTATTGACCCTCATCCTGTTGCTACATGCCCTTGGAAACAGCCCCTCCTCAGCTTTCCTGCAGCCCCCTTCAGATACTGGAAGCCTGCTGTAAGCTCTCCCTGGAGCCTTCTCTTCTCCAGGCTGAACAGACCCAACTCCCTCAGCCTCTCCTCATAGGAGAGGTGCTCCAGCCCTCTGATCATCTTTGTGTCTCTCCTCTGGACCTGCTCCATCAGGTCCATGTCCTTCTTGTGTTGGGGCCTCCAGAGCTGAACACAGTACTCCAGGTGAGGTAAGCCTGTTTCTCTCAAATATTAATGTAAGCTGAGGTGACATCATTGTAGATTTCTAAAACTAGGTGATGCAGCTCCTGTCTTCGGTGTGTCTCCCAGCAGTCACTGCTTTTGAGGTACTTCTGCTCTTTGCAAGTCCCTTTGCAAAGTTCTGAGTCACTGGAAGATGCAAGCAAGTTCAAAACCTTCTGCAGTCTCTATTGTAAAAGTGAATGTAGCACAGACACAACAAATCACACCACACCAGTGGAACTGGATGACACTAGTTAAAAATAATGAAAATGCCAAAAGATGTTTCATTCCCTAACTTTTTTTTTGTTTCTTCCTTTTTATTTATTTCCTTTTCTTTTAGAAGTGAGGTGGCTTGAGGGAAAAAAAAAAGAGCTACTTAAGCTTTTTTCATTTTTAAATATTTTACCCAGATATTTTCAAACATTTGTACAAATTTCATATTTGGGGTTGGACTCGATGATCTCCAGAAGTCCCTTCCAACCCCTACCATTCCATGAAATGAGGAAAAAATACAACTTTTTAAAATGAGCACACCAAGAAGAAATAAAAATATTTTTATAAAGCTGCTATTTTTTTTTTCAAATAGTCTTTAAAAATTAAAACAAAATTTGGAGTAAAACCATCCAGAACAGATCAGCCTACTCTAAAATACTCCTCAGTCTGCAGAATCATCATTTTACCATACCTGTATGAGCTGAAATATCTTCTCCTTCACCAGTGGCAGTTTGTCCTTCATAGACTGGGATGTATCAATGAGAATATAGACACCACTTTCACATACATCCCCAAAGAGCCCTCTGCTTCCTTGCTGAAGCCACTGAATCCTAGGGGAGGGGAAAAAAAAAGTGAAAACCTCATCTGTATAACTTCAGAGCTTTGAGTTTCAGAATCTAACAGGAAGAATCTTTTCATCAGTCATACTTCTTATTCTTTTTCCCTAAGGGCCTGCTACTAGTCTGTGTCAGAAATGCTATATTATTCTTGATGAACCAATCATCTGTCACCATTTAACAACACAAGGCAGCTTTATTTTCTAATTTCAGTAGGAATCTGGAGACAGACAAAACAGACAGAGCAATACAGAACCTGTATAAAGTCAATTATCAGGTAGTTTGAGCTGAGAAATCCCATGTGGAAGTAACTGTAACTTACTGCCCCTGTAACTGTTCACACTTTGCTCTGAGTAGTGAGACACTAGAATAGGTTGTCCAGGGGAGTCTCATCCCTGGAAGTGTTCAAGGCCAGCTTGGATGGGGCTGTGAGCAACCTGCTCTAGTGGGAGGTGTCCCTGCCCATGAAGGGGGCCTGGAACTGGATGATCTTTAAGGTCCCTTCCAACCCAAATCACTCTGTGATTCTAGGATTCTGTGTTCTCCAGACTGAAGTCAGGGAATCAATATGTAAGTATATGCTAAAAACCCTCCCTTTTCAGGAAACCACCTGAGAACCTACTCTGCAAAGAACTCGAGCACTTTGAAGAGTCTTAATACAACACAGATGCTTGAATGCTTTGCTGACCTTGTTCTTAAACACAGAGCTTGGTTTAGATTTTAGACAGGACTGAGGCACTCCTGCCAGTTACACACACGCATATGTACTGCTGTGGACAACAACTTTCCCTCAGTAATGACTGCAGCAGGTCCAAATCCTTCAGTCATAATCTACTTGTCTGCTCTGAAACATTTAACAGACAGAATATAATGGCCCTGGGAAAAGTACTACTCATCTCCACAGAGGTTTAAAAAAGGATGTCATGGAAGCTTAAAGAATCCTATTACACTTGCTACTGATAGCTATTTTGCCATTAGTTATTTCCCCCACAGTGTTTCATGAGGTCTACTGAGGTTTTTTAACAATCAGATGACCATTCAAATCAGCAAACTCATAATCTTGGCTTGGATTTCAAGAATATATACTCACCAAAACCCTTTACCTTAAGTTTTTCCTTTCATGCCGTGTTAGTGTTATCCTAAATACAGGCAGATGAAGATAAACTAACAGGAATAACAAAACTCTGTTTGATCTTGCTAAATGTAATTCAGACTGTTATACTTCAGGTACAGAAGCAGCTATAAAGTGAAAATTCACATCCTGCTTTTTGCAGGGAGACATCTCTTTGTCCTAACATACAACCCAGAGCACAACATTTCTTCTTTCTCTCAGTTCTACCATATCCATTTTTAAAGTTTCCTTCTTCTCCTAATGTAGACACAAAAGGCAATTTACTTTAGACCATCTTTAGGACAGACGAATTAGACCTTCAGATAGATTATTTTTCTGTAGATGTCCTACAAAACCCAAGTGTGTACCTAAAAGGCTGCAGAAAAGTAACCTATAGAGATAGCTTGAGCACTGAACTTTTATTATTACTACTTTCATTAAATGTGTCCCAGTTCCCTTTTCTAATGGCAGTGTCTCTCTCCCTTATCCCTTTTCTCTTACCCTTTGGGGAGGGAGGGGGGGTAACACAGAGCATCTGCTATAGGTCTAGCAGGCTGCCCTGACCCTAAACCATGACAACTGTCATCAACACAGCATGGCAAAGAGGGCAGATAACCATTACCAGGATGAGCACAAGCCAAGCTGTGCTACTCAGTGTCGGCGGTGTCACAAGGGATCCAAAGCACACATGATGAAAGTTTACCAAGTTTTATTGATGATTCTACAAGTTCTTTGTCACCTTGATGCTTTCAGGCACTTTTAGCAGTATTTCACTGATGGTACAGACTGACTTTCACACTTCTGTTCCAGGAGAGCAAAAGACAAAACTGCTTGGTGGTTTTCTTACACAGCTGCTTAGAAATCCTACACACAAGATCCTGATCTAGAACGGATTTCTGGCTTAGTGCTGCTGCTGGCAGTTTACCAACCACTTCAGCTGATTATGCCAGTAAATGTCAAACATTTCAACAGCAATGTAAAATAATGCAAACTGATTTGACGTGGGAGAAGACTAACCTTCCTTCCACATGTCTCAGAGCCGTTCTCACTTTCTCTTCGTACTGCTTATACTTTTCTGCACTGACATAGACATGAACTACAGATCCGTCTTTCCAGAAGGTATGGACAAACTTGTCACAGTATTTTGCATGAATTACCTTCCTCTTTGTCTCCTATAGCCAAGAAAAACACGTTTCATCTTTCAAAACACATTCTTTTCCAGTGCCATTAGTGTCTGGCGAACAGACGGCAAAGGTACGTGCTTGTTGCACACGAACAGGTGCAGAACTGGATGTGGGATAAAGTGGTCACAGAATGTGCTCCTAGGGAAAGTCAGGAGGAACTGGTTTTATTCTTGTAGCTAGCAAGAAAAGATGCTTACCAAACAGTGTTGTAATAGAGATGGAGAAAAACAAACAGAAGAAAAATGAAGCCAAATTTCTTTAAGGACCTGCAGTGGAGCAGCTGAGACCCAACACTTCTTCTAAGGAAAAATAAAGATGAGAAGCAATCTATGCCCTACCCCACACGAGCACAGAGAATACCAATGCCTGGCTCGAGCCAGTTCTGACTCTTCCTCGCAGATTATATATGGAACAGGAAGGAGCCCTTGAAGCAATCTTATTTCTGACCATCTTTCTGGCATTCCGCTAATAAGCTGATTTTAACGAAAAACTAGCAAACAACAAACCAGACACTTGCTCATAAATTCATCCATCAGGCTTTCAAAGAAAAATGAAATCACAAGGGGAGGGAAAAATAACAATACCGACCGCGTCAGTTTGTGAAGATTCATCCTCTGGTTTGGTTTTGATGTCAACGATCCCATCAGCGTGGCGAAAAGTACAGTCGGCGAGTGCATCGTGCAGCGTGAGCTTCTGAGCTTTCAAGCCATACTTCTGCAGCCACTGCTTAGATGTCAAGTATTTGTCAGATGCCTGCTCCTGGAATGGATGATCAGCTTTGGTTGCTAACAAAGAAAAGAAACCAAACAAGATCTCCTGCGTAACACGGTTCATTTGGGGTAGGTTATTTGCAAACCCAGACTGCGATACTGGAGTGAAAATGTTCAGCACTGTGCTGTTTGCATTGACAGCTTTGGAGCACGGGGGTATTGCTGATTGGTTTTTAATATTCTCTGCTTTGGTTGTGGGGTTTTTTTTCCTTATTGGACAGTTCTTTGCAATAAATTCCTTTGTCACTGGAACAAACCCATCCGAAGAGAAAGAGCAAAGAAGATAAATAGCTACGGGATCAACATGTAAAAGGAATATTCTTAGTAGCATGATGGTTGACATACTGGTTGGCATACTTCATACTACTGGTTGACATACTGCATACTGGTTGATACACAAAATGACAGAAAAGATTTCTCTGTACTAGAGGGAACGGCCTCAAGCTGAAACAAGGCAGGGTTAGACTGGACACTAGGAAAAAATTCTTCACAGAAAGGGTAGTGAAATATTGGAACAGGCTGCCCAGGGAGGGGGTTGAGTCCCCATCCCTGGATGGGTTTAAACATCGCTTGGATGTGGTGTTGGGGGACATGGGATATGGTGAACTTGTAGCGTAGGGTTAATGGTTGGACACGATGATCCCAAGGGTCCTTTCCAACCTGAGTGATTCTGTGATTCTGTGTGATTCTGTAAGTTGTCTAACTTCAAGGAGAATCACAGGATCATTTAGGTTGAAAAAGACCTTTAAGATCATCAAGTCCAACCATTAACCCTACCTATTCTACCAACTCCACCACAAAGACACAGCCCCAAGCACCACATCTAGGTGGCTTTTAAACACCTCCAGGGATGGTGACACAACCACTTCCCTGGGCAGCCTCTTCCAATGCCTGACAACTCTTTCAGTGAAAAAAATTTTCAGCATAAACCTCCCCTGGTGCCACTTGAGGCCACTCCCTCTTGATCTAAAATGAAAAGATCATTTCTAAACTTTGAGAAAATGAAACAGAATATATAATGGAAAAAATAGCTGAGAACACTGGTTAACATTGACACTGGTCTTTTTCAGAGAAGGCCACAAAGTAAAAATCAGAGTACAGTGTCTTTGGATGAGATTTTACTGTGTTTCTCTGCAGTGCTGCCTGCCTACAGGCTGAATATTGCATAATGTCTCCCAAGCCACAAATCCCTTCTGTACCACCTTAGCATTTGCACAAGTTCTACACCCTCCTTGTAGAAAGAAACAGGGTTGATTTATTTTTTCATGATCTGGTACAACTGTTCTTATGTCTCTCCTTTGATGTCATCTTGTCTTAGAAATTTTCTAAGGACAATCTTAAGGTTGGGTACCTCTGCCCAGAGAAGTTGTGAATTCTACCTCTCTGGTGGATGAAGCTCTGAGCAACCTGCTCTAGTGGAAGGTGTCTCTGCCTGTGGCAGGGGGGTTGGAACTGGATGAGCTTTAAGGTCCCTTCCAACCCAAACCACTCTATGCTTCTATGATCTCTGGATACTGATAATGTGATACAGGGCTCTATACTCAGTCATCATTAGCTCAATAAATCATATTTAAATGACCCAACAGGTCTCATAGCAGAGTGAATTTACTTTGTCACACTTTCATTTTGGTGCTTGAAAACTGCTCTTTTCTTTCTTCCACATGCTTTATGTAAAAAGTCACATCTCAGTTCAGGTAACTGGTGCATTATCTGGAGAGGCATCAGAAAAAAAATGTCTCTTTTTCTCTATTTCTTCTCCCAAAGAACACTGCAATCACTACATTTTGCAGCAGAACATTTTAAACAGATCAGGAGGGCAAAAGCAGACAGAATTGCAGGCAGAGAAACTGCAGTTCATTAGATCAATTGGCAACAGTCAAATAATGCTGACAAACTGACAAAGTAAATCACACTGTTACTTCTTTTAATTTATTTCTGAAGTGATTCTGTATTAAGGGAAACACTAAAAAAACCATTGAAGCTTCATTGTCAGGAACACTTAAATTGTTGAAATTACGGCCGCCCTTGAAGCTTTATTGTGGTCTTTTTGGTCCTATGCATATGATTTCATATGCATTTTGGTCATATTCATATGTTTAACCCCATACGGGAAGTCCTGCTCACTCAGAAGATGCTATTATCAGTGCAAAGAACTGTATTATGCCTTCAGAGAAGAAAAAACTCAAGCTTAAGTCCTGCAGACGTTCAAACCCAGTGCAGGAAGGGAAAGTTCCCCCCATTGCCACACTAGTTACACATCTCCACACAGCACTGAGAGGTCAAGTGACTGACCAACTGACCCTGCAAAGTGTTCCTCAGTAGGTGATCCAGAAGAGGGCACCTGGCCCCAGTCTCCATCTACTCAAAGCAAAAGCAAATTGCACTGCAAAAACAATACTGGAGCTACACAACATCACTGATGACTTGTGCTAATTCAGCTTGAATCTTCTATCAACTTATGCAAAATATACCACCAGACACCATCTCAGTAGTTAAAAGAAAGGGACTGCTGCAGAATACAGGCACTGACCCTGAAAATCCACCCCCTCAGCTCCAGTCCAACACTGAAGCTGCCTATCATAGAATCATAGACTGCCCCAGGTGGGAAGGGACCTCCAAAGGTCATCTAATCCACCCCCCCTGCAGTGAGCAGGGACATCCTCAACTAAAGCAGGTTGCTCATCAAACCTGACCTTGAATGTCTCCAGGGATGGGGCCTCCATCACCTCCCTGGGGAACCTGTTCCAGTGTTCCACCAACCTCAGAGTAAAGAACTTCTTCCTAATGTCCAACTACACTCTTCCTAATGTTCAACTACTCTCTTCCTGATGTCCAACTACTCTCTTCCTGATGTCCAACTACTCTCTTCCTGATGTCCAACTACGCTCTTCCTGATGTCCAACTGTACTCTAGAGATTCCTCAATTAGCAGTATTTAAGTCTTGCCAGTGTGATCATTCTGCTCCAGAGCACCTCCATCTCAGCAGGGCTGAGTAGCTTCTCACTATCCTTTGTTTAAGGCTTCCAGAGATTCAGAAACAAGCTATGCTTCTGTCTTCATTAGGGTTCAAACCACCCAATACACACAGAAGAACAAATGAATCCTGTTCTAAGCCAAAAATAACGGTGGGAACTATTTAATGAACAAACGTGGGTGTTCCTCCATGTTTCTTAACACAGGAGTAGTCAGAGCACTCATCCACAAGCAGATTCAGACCTCTACCTTTCACTAAGAGAATTCAAACTCACATTTTTTCCTTTTAGGGGAATGAACTTCAGACCTCTACCTTTGACTAAGAGAATTCAAACTCCCATTTCTTCCTTTCAGGGGAATGAACTAGCTATCAAGTTGTAGGCTATCTCAAGAAGACCATGATGGGAGAAAGATGAGGTACTTCCTCAGCACTGTGTAGAATAAAACTGAGGGTTTACTGGCCCAGGCAGAGAAACCACAAAAAAAAAAAAAAAAAAATAATTTCAGTATCTTGAATTCTAGGCAATTTCTAAACCTGGTCACTGGTGAACCAAAATTGGTGTGTTTAAGCCTGAGCTGTTAAAAGTTCAGCACGTTTAAGCAGTAGTAAACAAAGATTTGCAACAGAAAGTTTAAAGGAACCCTAAGCTTAGATGGCAAGTACAGCTGCTACCTGTATACAGGCATTTCTGAGAAAATCACCCTCAAATTGGTGTGCAATCAAAACTGTTCCCCAATACAATACTGATCATGAATATAATGGTAGCTCTCTGGAAAGAAACATCAAAGATACCATCTGGAGAAGCAAGCTGGTCTGATTCTGATAAAATTTTCTGAACTTGTCTCACTGTACTCCTGGCTTCCTCCAACTCCTTCCAGATCAGAAAGACATCTTCACGAACACCAGCTACTGCAAAAGAAATCACAAATAGAACTTGACATTTTGTGAGCACTTCTGCTTTTTATAACTCAGCAATTGCCACAAAGTCATTGGGTTCATCCAGATGTTGCCAGGTAAACATGATTTCTTGAGGTCCCATCGCAGTGACAAGTGCTGTTCCTTGATACACTTCAAAACAGGACGCAGAGGTGACACCAGGATGTGAGAGGTGCTTAGGCTGGTGCAAATAACCTCCGTAGTTGGCCACAGATTGGTCCCTCAATGGAAATCAACCTTTTCTAACGCTCTGGGAATAGTGAAACTCCTCAAAGATATTTGCATGTTGTTCCCTGGACTTCATTGCAAAAGCTGGCTCCAAATATTAGACCCAACTTTGAGACTTTAAAGAGAAGCTATTTTCAACTCTTTCAATTCCCCTTAAAAGAAACACCTTTATTTAAAAGGAAATCTTCTTTTCCTGAAGCGTATGCGATGACATTTTGCTAAGATAAGTTTATTTTCATCCTAACAATTCTCACTGGTCACAAATAAATGTTGGAAAAAAAAAAAAAAAAAAGTTTTACTCTCAGGTTATATTCTCAAAAAATCCGGGAAAAACCAAAACCGGGAGTTTTTTTAATTGATTATAGTTAATACACAGTGGTGGTTCACTGTGTAAGAGATAAGACATGCAAACTTGCCTACTAAAGTAGGCTATCAGTGAACGAACCAACCTGATCATTTAGTGCTTTGATAAAGATTTTTTGATCAACTGTCCTTTCACAAAAGGCCAACTCAGTTGTAATTGTGAAATGCTATTAGCTTCCAAGAAATATTTGGAAATGTGTTATTGTACACTGCCATCTCCTGGGACCTTCCTGCATTTCAACAACATCTGTTTCCAGCCGTCAGGACAAAGATCAACATTTCCTAAATGACAAAAAGCTGTAGTAAAGCAAATCATTCCACAACAGAAAACACAAACGGGAGGAAAAACCCCTCAGTCTGTTATCACAAAATGTAAGTGGAAGAAAAGTCTTCTGTTCGAGTGCTTCAGAAAGAAATCAGCTTTTCTTTTATAAACAATCTCTCTCAGCATTGGCAAATTTGCAGCTAGAGATTTTCTGATTAGTCAGCCATTGAAAAAAATACATATACTTGTCACAGTTAAAACCACAAAACACACACACTCATACCACACATGCACGTTTCCAAGTTTAAGACTATTAAAAATGCAATTCCAGTGGAACTGTCTGCAGCTAAAGCTGGATATCCTCCATCAACTATCAAATACTGGGATCCAGATTTAATTTTATGACATTTTAAAAACAAATGTTTGAAAATACTGAAAGAAGTCTGCGTATTTCAACTACCTTTAAAACAGCACTGGTGGTGTCACTGTGCTGCTTCATTTCCCTTCCAACTGATGCTACAGACTCATCAAATGTACAGGATTACTGTTGCTGTCCCTAGTAAGATACGTATATTGGGGTGGTTATTACACAAGGTACTGTTTCTTTATTTACTCTGCAGCACAGCAAAGTAAAACCTCACGAGCTTTCCAAGCAAATATGTTTGATGATGCTTATTATGCAGGCATCAACAGGCATCAACAACTGCACATTGGGAAGGTCAAGTCGCTGAGAAAACCTTTTGTCTGGCAACAGTTTTTTTCCTGGATTCAGCTGGGAGAGCAGGTTGGAAGCAGTGGCACACACGGCGACCTTCTCTCTCTGCACTGGAGGCTCACTTCCACCTCCAGCTCCAGCTCCATCTCAATGTCCATGTCCATCTCCACCTCCACTTCCACCTCCACCTCTGCTTCCACCTCTGCTTCCACCTCCACCTCCACCTCCATCTCCACCTCCACCTTGTCCTCTTTTCCTCTCCAGTTAAGAAGTGGGAAGGAAAAGCTGTTCCTTCTGAAACCGAGCCCCCCAGCTCAGACACGCACAACACAGCATCTTCCAGGTGCAATCCTCAACCTTGGGCCCGTCCCTCAAAGCACGAGTGAAAAATGACCGAGAAAGCACAAACCTCCCTCGGGTTTCAACTGCTGGAGCTCACACCTCAGCTGGGCCATTTCTGGGGGAGGGGGGGGGCACCAACCGACAAGGAGCGGGCACCCGGGGGGTGCAGCCCCCCAGGGCCCCAGGGCCCGCTGGCTCCTCCCCGCCTTTGGGCGCCCGTGTCCCAGGCCGGGTCTCGCCTCAAGAGCACCGCTGTATCCGCAGGGGGAAAGGGCTGTCCCCGTCCCCACGGGTGGCGGGTTAACGGGCAGCGCCTCGGGGCCGCCCCCGCGGGC
>JANVCC010000021.1:2192701-2205756 GCA_025345505.1 Todiramphus chloris collaris
TTAGTGGGTTTGATAGGGCTGGGAGTGAGGTTGGACTTGATGATCCTGAAGGTCTCTTTCAGACAGAACTGTTCTATGATTCGAACTTTGCATCCCCTGTCTGCATCACACCCTGCACATCAGCAGAGAGAGCTGCCAGGCCAAGGTTAGGCTGCCGAGACCAGCCAAAGCACGCGCGAGGAAAAAGCAGAGGCAAGGGCTTGTAGGCGAAGTAGCTACTCTCAAGTCATTATCCTGGCTCTCCAAAGGGAGGGTCCGGTCCCTCCCTTGCCTTGTGTACATAAAGAGTGCAGAGTTCATTGACTTCAGTGCCTCACAGGAGGCTGGCACTCGTACACTTCCCATTTTACACCCAGCAACCTGAAATTCTCTCTGTGACCGTGAACTGAATGCGGAAAATGGAGCACACCTCTAAGAATACAGCCTCGCACTCTTCCCAAGGTCAGATACATCCCTCTTTGGGTTTGTCACTTCACTCAAATCCTGATTTCAGTCCGTTTGCTTTTCCCTTGCACATACTGGCCCATCTACTTCACCGCACAGAAAAACACTGCGCAGAGATTTGCTGTTGTCTCTATTTCAGCTAGCAAGAAGCCCACTGTTGATTTCAGGATCCAGTTCAAACCACTATTGCTTTTCAAGCCCTGCTTAGCACTTATCTCCCTGTGTGAGTGACTGGTTTTTTTTCTCTTCAGGAAAGGACACTCAAGCCTCACCCACGCAGGGTTTAGAAACCAGCAGATGACACAACCGTGCCTCTTTTTGGCAAGAATCTTCTCCACAGCTTCCACCATCTCTTGCCCTCTACGTCTTCAAGTTCCAACTTACATTTCACCTCCCTTCCGCTTACAATTTTAACTGCATAACAGGATTGCTGAATTCTGCAGCTTTTAGCCGCTGAAGAAGCTACACAAAGAATATGGGCAGAAGTGATAACAGGCAAATTAGTGCTGGATGAGGAGATAACACCAGATCAGTGGAATTCTGCAGCAGAAGGACCTTCAGTCTTTACCAGCTCACACCCGTTTTGATCTTGAGCACCCACTCAAAACGAGCGCAAAAAACTTTCAAATGTGGCAGTTTCTCACGCCTGCTTCCTAAAGGACTGCCCGAGATGCAAAGCAGGGCAGAACAGAGCTCTTATCTAAAGTCTTAAATAGCTCACTTCCGACTTGTTTTGGTTAAGCAGATGAAAGAGAGTGAACAGGAAGATATCTTGTATTTGCAAAACACTGCTCTTCAGTGGGTGCCCGCAAAACTATCAGATGTCCTCAGAGCAGCTTTTCCAGTCCATGAAACATGAGTTTGTTTCCATTTGTTGAGCTGGGGATGAAAAAAAAGGAACAGAATCAAAATATTCCTGGGCCTCCTCGTATTTTTCAAGAAACGCTGCGTTCGGAAGATTAAATCTCTGGTTCGTTCTCTATTTATTTCCTTGTGTAGTTCCTGCCACCCAGCCAAGAACCTGTTTGAGAGCCCAGCAGTGAGTAATCGACATTTTTATTATTATTGCTTTCTACACCCTTGAAGGAGTCTCTGAAACAAGAGCCATCAGACACAGCCCAGAATAACGTCTCCAACGTGTTGTCTTTTCTGAAAGGACTTTATGGATTCTGCATACAACTCAAAGCGCTCCAATTGGCTGCCAGTGATGTCACGACTGAGCTCATAATACCCAGTAAATGCAGAAAGCTAATTGCGTTCCTTTTTTTATGTGTAAATTCTAGTCCATAATAGCAACAAGACACAACAGACAATGCACTTCAAGGGGATTACTGCCCCTTTGAGCGATTCAAGCTTTCAGCTTTAGAAACAGTGGTGAGGAAGTAATTTCAGTCATAGGGGAGCTCCAGGCCCATCTATTCAAACAGGCCGACTGCCCTGGGGGGGAAGAGGAAGCCAGATCCCCCCCCCCCGCACCCCTCAAATGGGGTCCAGCAAGGAAGCACTAGTAGCAGACCAAAGGCAACCATTATACCACTCTGAATTAGCACGCAAGGAGAGACAAGGGTTTTGAAGCCTACTCTGCTGCTGGTTTCTAAACCCGGTGTGGGTGAGGCTTGAGTGTCCTTTCCTGAAGAGAAAAAAACCAAACAGGTGAGCCCTCACTCACTTATTTCTGGCCCCTGACTATAGTTCTAGCATACTGTCAACAGTTCTGTTGCAGGAGAGGTTGGTGTACAATGAACTACAACCTGGGAAATATGGGTCAGTTAATCCCCAGAATGGTACACAACCTGGGTCACTAAATCCACCTCATGCTACACATTCCACAGGAGTAAGAAGAGGAGAACACTCTTCTACCTTTTTGGGCTACAGTACTGCCCCACCTCCCACCCCCTCAGCTTAACAGGGGAGTGAGCCAGTGGGATAAAGAGGCCATATGCCTCCTGATATTTAAAAGAAATCCCTTTTTCATTTAATGACCTGCTGATAAAGATATCAGACTTGACACAACGCTGCCTCACTTCACGCTACAAGCTGGTCTCCTCCCAACCTGGCTGCAACCCCAGTTCAGCCCCACTGAACAGTAAGGCTGATTTACCCAGAGGAAGGAGCACTGGGACTAATAAGAAGCGCAGGGAGAGCTTGCCATCCAGCTCCACACACAGCACCCCCCCAGTAGAACTGTTTCTTTCTGGTATTTGTTTTCTCCAGGGTTGTGGGGTTTTTTCATCAATTCCTCCCCAGCCATTTGCACCTTCTTCTCTACAGTCATTTTGCTGTGTTTGTTACCTGTCTTTACAGTAAATTCAGCTCTAGAGAGAAGCAAATCAACCTTGTGTGAACGAATAATCTCTTTATATTACATAGGAACCTGGCCTGTATTGATGTGTCCCATCAGATGCTCTTTCACACTACTCCCTTTCTGCCAATCCTCTAAACATGTTGTCAGGGTTTAGGGTCAGGGCAGCCCCTTAGACCTATAACAGCCGCTCTCTGTTAACCCCCCTCCCTCCCCAGAGGGGAAGAGAAAGGGAATGAGGGACAGAGACTGAGTGATTAGAAAAGGAAACTAGAACAGCTTGAATGAAAATGAAATTGATAATTATAAAAATGGAATATATACAAATATATACAAAACCAGTATGGAACCCAACCCCCCTGGTGACAATTCCATCACCATCACCACTGATGCTGTGGAGCAGGCACCGGGGGAGTCCCAGCCTGGGCCCCGCAGCAGCCGGGAGCTGTGTTCAGGAGCTGGGTTCTGGTACCGGGGTCAGGAACACGCAGACCGGATCGAAGGCAGAACGGACAGAGGCCTCCTTGGGTGCTCCGAGGAAGGAACTGAAAGAGGACCCGAGCCAAGCCAAGCAAAGCTGGCCAAGCAGTCCAAGAGGGGAGAAGAGCCCAGAGACCCTCTGGATCCCTCAGCTCTATGTTGAATATGATGTATATGGGCTGGAATCCCTCGTTGGTCAGTTTGGGGTCCCCTGTCCTGGCCGCTCCTCCCTGAAGGTGCAGCCTTTCACTTTCTGCACCCCCCAATGTGGTACAGAAGGTCCAGCAGTGGTAGTAACTCTAAGTGTGAGGTGTTATCACTGCGAGAAGCAGACACTGTCTGTGAGAACAGGCTGATAACTTCACAAAGTGGTTAGTTAGAAGAACTGAGCTGAAAAGTAAAATTACTGAACAGAGTTAGTCCTGTTTTCACTCAAACCGGGACACATGTCCACAAGGTCACTGGCATAAGCACACCATGATTATTATTCATCTCCCTAAATAAATGACCTCCCTTTTTTCACTTCTCTTTCGTCCTCACACGCACATCCTCTACTCTCGTCACTTCTTTTTTCCTTTCCCTCTCCTTCCCACCCACAGAATTTCCATTTGACCAGTCCTGTCCTCACCCCACCCATGCCTACAGAAGGCTGATTTGAATTTTACCCTTAGCAAGTTCCTGTATTACATTTCTGTTCTGAGACCTCACTGAGAAAATCCATATCATCTTGGGTTTTATATTGCCTACCTCGTGGCATTCGCCCTCTCACTTTCCTGTAGTTCAGGGCAATTAGATCTTTTCCATCCTCTCCGTATTTTAGTGCAGGTCTGATAGCACTGCTGTAGTTACTCTTCTCAACAAAAGCATGGAATCTGTAACACAAAATGGGTTGTCATCAGTACACAAACTACATATAGAGTTTCCTAAGTTTAAGGAGATGTACGTCACACAGGCAGGGTGATAGCGGTGGGCAACTTTGGAATGATTTGCTTATCCATTCCATAAATCTAAACCTTCTAACGACAACAATGTTATCAAACCTTTTACATGCACGTGTGGACGATCTGAAGTCTTCTCATTAAGAACATCCTTTCAGTTTGGTATCATTTACTCTGAGGCACCTTCCTTTTCAATCTCCGGGAAATCTATTTTTAATTAATGCTTTTAGCATGCTGAGCAAGCCTATCATTTGAGGTATTTGAGATGACACTAACACCTTTTTATCAGATTATCCTCCCAGTTGAAAGCCCAACAGGAACATTTATTTCATTATCGACATACAAATCAGGAAGTCAAGCAGACTTCATTTACACTCCTTGTCAAAACAAGAAAGCTTTCACAGCAGGAAAGAGATGCGTTTCTAAATCAGAACTACACTAGAACCAGGCTGAAGCCGTGAAAAGCCCATGAACGTGGCCATTCCTATGGGAAAGCTGACTTAAACTTCTAGGCAGTTATTGGGCAAACACCTGCCAGCGAGCTATTAATTGGCCCAGTAAGTCTCTGCACCAAAACCAGACTCACGTAAAGAGAAGATAATGGGAAACTTATCAAGCAAAATCATTCCCCTCAGCTCCCTGCCACGACCCTTCTTTCTTCTTTCTCTACCCGACAAGAAACATTTGCTTTCCTTTTGTAAAGGAGGTTAAAAAAAACTGCCAAAAGAAAATGCAGGCTGGTGCCTGGCAATGCACCTGGTACCATGGAGGTAGCCTGGCTCTAAATGACCACAATCACTTTAGGCACACATCAGACCACAGCAAACAGCACGCTTTCCCACAGTCTGGTTTTTGGCAGACGCTCCATCTCTTAAAAGCTACTTCTGAACACAGATGGCTATAAAAGAGCCAAGCAGCTGCCATCTTACCAATTGCTCTGCTGTCATTGGGGAGATTTCTGCTGTTGGAGGTCTTCCCACTCTTGCACAAACAACAGGGCAACAGAAAGAGCCAGCAGCCATTTCACAGCTCTCTAACTGCACGCTGACTTCTGTTCAGCAGACAAACACCTACTGAATTCTGCTGCCCTCCCGCTGTTCGGCGTGAGTTTGGTATTGTGTGTGTGTGGGGGGATGTTCATTTGTTTTCCTTATTTTGATATCAGAATCAAGAAGCAAGTTTTATTATCCCTTTCTACTGGAGGCTGATTCTCACCGCACGGCTGATTCCCCCCACATGGCTGATTCCCAGGATAAAGTAGCCAACAAGCCGTGGGGAATATATCAGTTTCCACCGACCACAGTAAAGAAAGCGTGGTGCAGAACTGCATTTCCACACAGCCAGGCCTGGTGGATGACACCAGATCAATTTTCTGTTCTTCCAGGAGCTGCCCATTTAGAGCAGGCGTTATCTTTTCCATACCTGTCTGTATGGCACTGGATCCAAAAAAGCTCTAGATCCTTTGCTGGTGCCTGTGGATATTACCAGATTACAAAGCAGTGCGAGAAAAACTTGTTTCACTTTCTGTTGTGGCTTCTTCCCCTGAACTATTTTTCAGACTTTGAAAGAGGAGCTGATGACAGACGAGGTGGAACTTCCTGTGCTCGAGCTTGAATCCATTGCCCCTCTTCCCATCACAATGCACAAGTGAAAAAAGGTTGTTTCTGCCTTCTTGACCCCGGCCCTTATGTATTTATAGACATTAATTAGATCCCCTCTCAGACTTCTCCTCTCCAGACTAAAAAGCCCCAGGTCTGCAATAGGACGAGGGGCAGTGGATTCAAGCTCAAGCACAGGAAGTTCCACCTCAACATGAGGAAGAACTTCTTTACTGTAAGGGTTACAGAGCATTGGAACAGACTCACCAGGGAGCTTGTGGAATCTCCTTCTCTGGAGACTTTCAAGACCTGTCTGGATGCATTTCTGAGTGATCTGCTCTAATTTTGTCCTGCTCTGAATTGCCCTGGGGCTGGACTTGATGATCTTTGGAGTACCCTTCCAACCCCTAACTATCTGTGATTCTGTGATTTAGGATATAAAAAAGGGATGGCCTTTCTGCAAGCTAGTGAGCACGTGTGGGGAGAAGCTGATCTGTTCCAGTAGGTCCTGCGTTTTAGTCATATGTCTTAGACTATTTCCCCAGTTTCCCACAGTCACCTGCTGAACTGCTTCACCTCCTTTTCCTCATGAGTACACCAGGGATTATATTCAGAAATATAAGGTACCACTATATTCAGAAATATCAGACACCATTCCTAGCAGCAAAGCCCTTTCAAAGTACTGAAATCACTACTGTGGTGCTGCTTCCTCATACCTGCCAGAGGCCAAATGGCTCAACTCTTTCAGAAAAAGAATAGTTTCCTCTTCCCTGGCATTGAAAGACACAATGTTGATTGGACAGGGGCCATCAGAAACCTTCTCAAGGAGTAGCTGCTTTGTGTCCGCTGGAACATCGCCCACGGAAAAGTAATAAACGGCCTCAACCTGTCATTAAACAGAAAAAAAAAAAGAAATTGGGAACTGGAAGAAATTGGTTTACACAGATGCCTGCTACTTCCTCAAGCACTGTCTTGTGCTGAGTACTGTTAGGAAAACTGGGTATAAATGATGGACCATGAACTTGGGCTGTGAGATGTTCGAGTCTTTGGTTCTCCCTTTCCTTATGCTAGAAATTCCAATGAAGTCCACACAAAATTTCCTGAAGTGAGAAGGGATCCTGGTCCTCAGCCCTTGGGTCTGATTCTGCCCAAAGCAAGCCCCTTTCCCAAGAAGTTACCTGAAATCAAAGAGAGGTGTAAGGAAGGAGAAGTTTGGCATTAGGCAGGAGAAGGCTCTGTGCCACATTGCACTCTTATGAAGAGAGATGCTATGTTGGTGCCTTGCCAGGGCTGAAAATCAGTAGGAACTTTTATACTAGACATGCTTTTCCTGGCAGCATGTATTTTAAGGGTAGGGAAGATGCATCATGCTCTGAATGCCACTGCTGGTATTTACCAAGGGGCTGGCTTGGACTGGAGTAAAGTTAATAGAATCATAGAATCATTTAGGTTGGAAAAGACCTTTAAGATCATCAAGTCCAACCATTAACCCTACTGTACCAAGTCCACCACTAAGCCACATCCCCAAGCACCACATCTAGATGGCTTTTAAACACCTTCAGGGATGGTGACTCAACCACCTCCCTGGGCAGCCTCTTCCAATGCCTGACAAGCCTTTCAGTGGAAAATTTTTTCCTAATGTCCAGTTTAAACCTCCCCTGGTGCCACTTGAGGCCATTCCCTCTTGTGCTGAAAACGATGTTGATAACATGGGGATATTTTGGTATTGCTGAGCAGGGCATGCACAGAGCCAAGGCCTTTTCTACTTCTCCCACCTCCACCCCACCAGCGAGTAGGCTGGGGGTATGCAAGGAGTTGGGAGAGGACAAAGCAGGGGCAGCTGACCCCACCTGACCAAAGGGATATTCCAGACCACACATTGTTATGCTCAGCATATAAAGCCTGAGGAAAGAAGAAGAAAAGGGGGACAGAGTGATGGTGTTTGTCTTCCCAAGTCACCATTACATGTGATGGAGCGCAGCTCCTGGAGATGGCTGAGCACCTGCCTGCCAATGGGAAGTGGTGAATTAATTCCTTTGATTCCTTTGTTTGCTCATGTGGCTTTTGCTTTAATCATTAAACTCATCTATCTCAACCCCAGGAGCTTTCTCACTCTTCCGCTTCTCTCCCCGACCCCACTGGGGGTAGTGAGAGAGCAGCTGGGTGCTGCTTAGATGATGGTTGGGGTTAAACCACAGCAACAAATCATGCGTATTCTTCACACTTCCCAAGGCAGAAGGAGCTTGGCAGGTTTATTATGTCCACACACACTTACATTCTGAAAATGTTATTGCAAGAAAAGAGGGAGAATCTGAAGACACGCCCTTTATTTATCACTTGAGTATTACATCATGAGGGATTGATGTTACCTTAGCGTGTTGTCCATGCTAACAATCCTCATGGTAATTCTGCTTCTTGAATTTTCACCATCATTGAAAACAAAGGTAACAACAGCTATCCCTTGATGACATTCACGTACAGCGCATCAGTCCTATGGCATGGTACATACCAACTAATTTAGCTGCTAGATAGATGTTTAACTGAAAAAATACACTTAAATATGAGCAGGAATCCCAGGACATGCACCACAAAAGAGGAAAAAAAAAAAGCTATTTGAGTCTGGGATGTTCCTGAGAAAATGTTTCTGCGCTCACATGATACCATGCAGGGGTAAAGCAAATTCAGGATCACCTGCAAGTGTGTTCATGCAGTTCCACTACTGCCTTGGACACTGATTTGTATTTCAGCTCCCTGAGTCAACAGACTGGCACATCAGCATCTTTTGTCCAGTTTGTACTCAAAGCTCCCAGGCTGTAGGATCTCTGCACTGTCCTACAGCAGAAGCACGTTGATACAAACTCACATGGACTTCTGGGTTTCAGGCTCTCTCCCTCCTCTATGTTTTGCCACAAATACTTGGGCTACTCCTCAGCAGTGGAAGACATCTCTCCCAAGCAGCAGCCCAAACGCAGGCTAGGTCAGACAAATTAACTAAGCAGCAGCTTTGCCACCAACACCTTGGGTCTTGTAGAGACACTCCATGTGGGAGGCAGGGCCCATGGTTACAGGCCATGCTTGCTGGGGAGCAAGCAGCTCTGTGGTCAGCCACCTCTTCTGGCATCACTGGTAAGGCTACACAAATACTTTCAGTAAATACTTTCAGTCTGGAGAATAGAAGGCTCTGGGGAGACATTAATGTGGCCTTCCAGTATCTGAAGGGGGCTACAAGAAAGCTGGGGAGGGACTTTTTAGGCTGTTGGGCACTGACAGGCCTGGAGGGAATGGATTAAAACTAGAGATAGATCGATTCAGGTTAGACATTAGGAAGAACTTCTTCCCCATGAGAGTGGTGAGACACTGGAACAGGTTGCCCAGAGAGGTGGTGGAAGCCCCATCCTTGGAAGTGTTTAAGCCCAGGCTGGCTGGGGCTGTGAGCAACCTGCTCTAGTGGGAGGTGTCCCTGCCCTGGCAGGGGGTTGGAACTGGATGAGCTTTAAGGTCCCTTCCAACCCTGACAATTCTATGATTCTATACTAAGGTTAAAGAGAAGACTGAATGTATTTTGTTAAAAGTGCAAGATTAACAAAATACTTCCTAGCTTTAGAAAAAGTTGCGCAGAAACAAAATGAAAGAGCCCTTGCACCTCTCCGTACTTTAGTTCAGTTTCACAAGGTTCACTCTCTTATTTGTCCAGGCACACAGCTCCCCCAGCTGAGCCCCACTTCTTGGACAACACCTCGGTCCTATTCCTTTTGCTGAAGAGGCTCCTGGCCTGGGGCAGTGCATGCACGTTGCTCAACCGCTGTGCCCCATCTCCCTTCAGATTCATATCTTAGAGTCATAGAATTGTCAGGGTTGGAAGGGACCTTAAAGTTCACCCAGTTCCAACCCCCCTGCCACGGGCAGGGACACCTCCCACTAGAGCAGGTTGCTCACAGCCCCAGCCAGCCTGGGCTTAAACACTTCCAAGGATGGGGCTTCCACCATCTCTCTGGGCAACCTGTTCCAGTGTCTCACCACCCTCATGGGGAAGAAATTCTTCCTACTGTCCAACCTGAATTGACCTATCTCTAGTTTTAATCCATTCCCTATTAACCATTTAGTCTTCCCCCCCTCCCTCCCAAGACTGCCAGTAATTCATAAACTTGATATTCAATAAGGGTGTCAATCGTCACACTTCCTCTAGAGGATTTGCTGCCTGCCTCTGCAACTTTTAAAACGCTGACATTTCTTGGGCATAGCTGATGCAGAACCAACTACTCAACAATAAAATAAACAAAATTGCTCACCACAGACATTTCACTCTTCTTAACTACAAACCCAGCAACCCCACAGCACAAAGGAAATGTTCCTCACAGCTTAGAGGGGAAAGGTTAAATCTGTTCAATTCAATCCTTTGTATTTTGAGCATATGTAACGTATCCACCTAAACAAGCAACCAACCTTCATGCAAGATCAGGAAGGAGAACAACATGAACAGTTCCTCACAGTGTTTAGCTGTGTGGGGAGGTGTGATTTGCACGGGTGACCCACACTTTGGTGAGCAGCACCCTGTATAGAACCGCAAGTTAAACACCACAGATGCATCTGTGGCAGGCAGAGCTCAAAGGTTTGCAACCTTACAGCAGAGTGATCTTGCTCTTGGGACTGACAGGTCACGGGGGAAGGAAAGCTAGGGAGTTACCAGGTATTGGAAGGAAAGCTCAGCTAAAGGAATGACAGGAAGAGCCAAGTCTAGGGAAAAAAGAGGGATTGTTTTGGTGCAACTTCTGCTGGTGAAGCCAGTTCTGAAGAGTGGGCATGCAGCTTTTGCCTGGGAGTGAATGGTGTCTCCCCCAGGTCTCCCCCAGCCTGCAGTACAGTGAAGCTTGCACTCAAGTGACCTGGCAGCTAGGAATGATAATGACTGTATTTAGGAGTGACTGAAGTTTGGCTTCTGTTGAGAATCTGCCACAACTGAGTCCCCAGATTACCCATTAGCCCACTAATATCCAGGAAAAAAAGATGTCTCACTCTGGGATGGATTTGAACTTCTGTTTATTCATATGCAGACCCACCAGGTCCAACAGAGCCTTGTTTTTTCATCCAGACTACACTGAAATCTAAACATGATCTTTTTCTTTTCCCACCAAGAAATCAATAGTATACTGCAAACCAAAAATGTTAATCAACTTTATGAAGGGGGCATGTAAAAAATAAGCCATAAAAAACCTCACTCTTGCACTATATGTTCTTCATCCCCTTCCTTTGTAATATCAGTTTCCAAACATCAAGGATCATCTGGATGAGAATCCACCAGCACAGGGAACCGGAAGGAAACTCAAGCCAAATTTACCTTCTCCTTCAAACAATGTCTCAGAATGAGATTTGCAGAGGAGTTAGGACTGGATCTGTGCACATGGATGGATCCTGCTGGCAGTTAAAAAAATGATGATTCTGGTCCACACACAGCAGGCCCATTTTTCCATGAAATGTGGGTTCTAGGGAACTGAAGCAATGTGCATCATAAGCAAACTGTAAGCACGTCTTAAGTGATTAGCTCAAATGATGGCATATATGGTTGATGTCTTATGGCTCTGCTGTAATGAATAAATATGGTACTTTTAGAAACAGGCAGGATTTCAGTGCAGCATTACCTGTGTGTGCTTTGTCTTTTTGTCCTGGAAGAAACTCCAGGCTAAAACCTGGGTGGTGAAAAGGGATTTTCAAACCCCTACCATGAGTTAATGCTTAAATGAATCTCTGCTCTTACTGTTTGGGATTCTAAAACATAAATTTTCATGAGCACTTGGGGTACATAAGAAAATACAAATGGTTTCTCTCTCTTCAGTACTGTTGATATGAGCACTTCTCTCATAACCTTGAAGCCCTGAAAAACATACATGGCAAAGAAAGTGGAAGGGAAGATATTTTCTCTTTCCCTTAATGACTGAATATGTTACTTATTCTGTGTACTCTAGAAGCAAAAATAAACAAGTTCCTGCATTCAGAATACAATAGATTTACATAAACAAGCCATCAGTAAACACAGTAGGCAGCTACACTTTGAGGGGGGAAAAGAAACCTTCCAAACGCCGTCATTAATATTTAGCTTTGCAATATTCATCAAGGCAAATCACAGGAGCCAGTCTGGCACTGAATATCCTTGGATTTACTTGAGGCTTCTGAAAAGATGCATGAACTCACCTCCTCATCACTCATGGCTTCCAGCAGGGCCTCAGCAGAGTTAGGATGGCTTGCAGCTGTCACACGCTCCAGCTTCCAGAGCCAGGTAAGGGCAGACTGCACAGTGTGCTCTGACACAGGAGTGGATTTCTGCTGCCACTTTGTAAGGTCCTGAGCAGCCCTGAAAAGGACAGTAACTTATTGATCAGCAACGGTGAGAATCATGCTGGCAGAGAAAAAGAGCTGGTATTACTATTGGTTGAGGTTTTTCAGTAATAATTACAATAAACCACAGGTAATCAATCTAGACTTGCAGTAAAAGTGGTGCGAAAATAACAGCCTTAGAAAAATACTATAATTTTTATAAGATTTTTTTTTTTTCCAGACAACTGATTTCTAAACTCGGGTCAAGAGAGCTACAGCACTTTAAAAACATTTCCTAATTCAGATCTCCTCTTACCATAAAACCACAACCAGGTTGTTAAAACATGTGTATGAAACACCAGTCTGTCTTCCACTGGTCTCTTTCCACGACTTGCTGTCAGACCATTTTAACTGACATGTTGGGGTTTTTTTTCTGTACCATGGCTGATCTTTATCTACCTGTCAAAATAAAACTTGGGATGGGAAGCTTTTTGATATTTTAATGCATCAAAGGCCTCAGTCTTAATAGTAGTAGGGAAGCATGAAGTATATGAGCATGTATGCCTGAGTATTTGTACATGAAAACAAAAACCCATCTGGTCCCAGTATCTGTGATATTCCACCAAGACTGGAGTTCCCTGCAAATCTGAAAGACAACTATGTTTTCCAAGATTCTTTTACAGTAATAATTTTTAAATATATACATATAATTTATATGTCTTTTGTCTCCCTCCTGCACAAACAAACTGATGAACACAAGTATTGTGACTCAGTTTGGACTGCTCTCCGCGGATGGTTTTTGAGGGAAATGCTTTCTGTGCATCTCAAAAGCTGTGGAGTTAGCTTCTGCTTTCCAAACCTCGGCTGTATCACAAGCTAGGGAATTAAGATAGGGCACCAGGATCACACCTGTCGGACAAAGCTTGGGTAAAACAGCTTTAAGAATCACAGTGTGGTTGCATTTTAAAATTATATAATAAAATA
>JANVCC010000021.1:2205766-2234651 GCA_025345505.1 Todiramphus chloris collaris
TTTAAGAATCACAGTGTGGTTGCATTTTAAAATTATATAATAAAATAAAATCGTGGAGCCCATTTTAAAATTATATGCCCTAATTTGAACATCATTTTTTTCTCGGTAACAAAATTCCACTCATCTCTCCAAACCCAAACTCAAACCTTCCTGCACAGATGAGAATTTGTGCAGGGATACATAAATTTGAATAGCTGCTTCTATTCTTCTATTTGTAACCAAACCCAAATTCATTTATTCCTGTCAGGGAGCAAGCGCTCGCCTTTTGTTATGGAAATCTGCTATTGTTTCCTAGTTCTGCTACAGATTTCTGTGACCATGGAAATCTATAGAAATACAAATGACTATGCCCGTGCCTATAGCATTTGGGGGAGGGTACATTTGGCTGTAAGGCAGAAACCTGCAGTGTCTAAGGACACGAGAATGCTTGTGCAGTCAGATGGGACCTCACTGTTTTCACTCTGTAATATTTAGATGCCTGAAGAGCAATATTGCTATTGCAAAGTCCCCCTCATCGTTCTGGTTATCACTGCTACATCTGTAGAAGGCATATATCAGTATCTGGGTGCTGTTAGTCTTTAGCTGTTCTTCAGGGTGACAATGGTCTTCTGTTAAATGGAAGCAGGAAGCTCAGCATGACTGTGAGTGGAAATTGGTGGAAAACCTGTAGATACTACCACAGAATCAATCCTAGAATCATAGAGTCATAGAACAGCTCTGGCTGGAAGAGACCTTCAAGATCATCAAGTCCAACCTCACTCCCAGCCCTATCAAAACCCACTAAACCATGTCCCTAAGCACAACACCCAACCGCCTCTTCAACACCTCCAGGGATGGGGACTCCACCACCTCCCTGGGCAGCCCATTCCAATTCCTGACAACCCTTTCTGGAAAGAAATGCTTCCTGAGATCCAGCCTGAACCTCCCCTGGGTCAACTTCAGGCCATTGCCTCTTGTTCTGTCCCTTGTCCCCAGGGAGAACAGACCAACTCCCACCTCACTACAGCTTCCCTTCAGGTAGCTGTAGAGGGCAATAAGGTCTCCCCTCAGCCTTCTCTTCTCAAGGCTAAACAGCCCCAGCTCCCTCAGCCTCTCCTCATAAGAGACATGCTCCAAACCCTTCCCTAGCTTTGTAGCCCGCCTCTGGACCCTCTCCAGCACCTCAACGTCCTTCTTGGAGAGAGGGGCCCAAACTGGACATGGTATTCAAGGTGTGGCCACATGTCCATATGATACACAGCACGTTTTTATTCTCCATCAATGGGCAGACATGGACTTTCTAGTTCAGCCTGGAGAGGAGAAGGCTCCAGCAAGATCTTACATCAGCCTTTCAATACTTAAAGGAGGCCTATAATAAAGATGGGGACAGACTTTTTAGCAGGACCTGTGGTGACAGGACAAGGGGTAATGGTTTTGAACTAAAAGAAGGCAGATTCCAACTTGGTTATAAGGAAGAAGTTTTTCACATTGAGGGTGGTGAAACAACGGAACATGTTGCCCAGAGAAGTAGTAGATGTCCCATCCCTGGAAACATTCAGAGTCAGGCTGGATGGGGCTTTGGGCAACCTGCTGTGGTTGAATATGTAGGGATTGGAGCAGATGACCTTTAAAGGCACCTTCCAACCCAAACCATTCTTTAGCTCAGTGATTCTGCTTACCTAATGAGGTTGAATTTGGCAATTTGAGTCACCTGCTCCACAAGCACCAGAGAAAGTGCATCCCGACAGAGATCAAATTCAGCTGGAGCCACGCTGCCAAAATCCAAAACAATAGCAATGCACCGTTCTTGAATCACTCCAAATATCTGCCGGCTCTCGCTGGTTAACCATTCCATTCGCCGCTTGTATAGCTCAATAGCTCCCATTAGACAATCCACAAAACGGAGAATCAGCTCTTTTTTGGCTGTCAGCTTTATTTAAATAAGGGAGAGAAAGAAATTGAACATCAAAACAAATAACCCAAATGCAGCCCCAAGCTTAGCACAGCTGCAATAGCTGGTTTGCAAGTGCCAGATATGCCAGCCAAGGTAGCCGTGAAAACGACCCATTTTTCTTCCCCTATTTCAAGAGCGAACACTTGACAAACGCATCTAAGCTATGAAGAAAAGACACTGCATTTTGTGCTAATTGCTTTTCATAATCTTTTTATATGAGCATGGGACAGTGCCAGGGGGTTGTCTGACTTGTCTGTCTCAAGACTGGAGCAATTAGAATGAGCTGAACGCAGGCTAGGATGGAGAAAGGGCTGCGGAGCAGATGGGGGAACAAACAAGGACGCAGAAACTTTGTGCCTTAAGACTAGAATTTTGACTGGCTCTTCAAATTTTGTGCCACGATAAAAGGGAGTGTATATAGGGTTTGGTTCTGGGGCACTTCAATCTCCACCTTTTCTTTAGCATTTGAAAGGAAAATGTTTCCTGTTGGTACTATTATTTCCCTAACGACGCCTGGTTACAGATTAACTGTTTGTGGGGAGGTGCTTGGGCACATATATTCAGACAGCTGCAATCAACAACTAGAATTTCCCATACTGTACCAGTAACATAAGGAAAACCTGGATTCAGGATTAAAATTAAAACCAGCAGACCCTCCCTATGAACATATACATATCAGTTTGCCATGCAAAGTGATCTGTGGGTTTCAAAATTCATCGCAGATTCCGGTAGGGCTGTTCCCCCAGTATCTCTGAGCCACGTAAGCTGATTCACCAGCTTCCTTCTACCTTCAGCTACCCTTCTGGGACTGAGTACCAAGAACATTTGTCAGGGAGAAGATGTTTTGTGTGTCAGTCTGCACACTTTTTCCTCTCATTTATATTTTGCTCTGTTCTTTAATGTCAGCTCGGGCCCTGTAATGTGCCTCCCAGATACAGAGTCTCAGGCTGTCTGCCAAAGGAATGTAGGCCTGGGAAGGAGCACTTAGAAAATCCAGTTTCCTCCTATGACAGCCAGACTCATACAAAGAAGCTTATTGCACCACATCGATCAAACTCCATCTGAAAATAAAAGCAGTTTTCTTGCACCACCCCTTCACTTGTAGTTGGCCAGTCCAGATTCCCATTTCTCCAAGGGCCGGAAAACCTCTGTCTGTCCAGCCTAAATTTATTCATGGCAGTTTATACCCATTTATTCTTGGACTAGCAGGCCCTGAAGCATAGAAAACTACAGCTTTTCCCTACGCCAGTAATTGCCTTTCCGTTAGCATCCAATAATGCTGCCCTTTGTCGTTCTCCTTCAGTCTTACTTCCATATGTCAGCACCAGCCAGGCTATTTATAAGACCAGCACTCCATTGCAGTTCATCCTACTAGCTCTTCCCAGTACCTGTTCTGGTTTAAACTGCTTCTTCTCAAACCTGTGGTAACTGTACACAATATTGTCCTCAATATCTGCAATGAGAGCTCTTGTAGAGGGGCAGTGCTACCTTAGTGCTGCTAGAAATGTCTTTCCTGCTGCTCGCAACATATCCTAGGATTAAAAGACCTATTTTGTATGGAATAAATGGGAAAATAAATGAAGGCAAAAGGCTCCCTGAAATGGTTCTTCTTCCCATTTTTAAGCCTCGTGCCTCAGAAGCCACTCTAGTTATCAGAAAAAAAATGACAAGCCATTTGCTTTTGTGAAATCCTTTCCGACTTAACTCTCTCCCCTCCTTGCTCACAGGCGTATCGCTTGGATCAGAATCCATCCTCCGAACAATGAGGCTGCCAGCAGCTGTTGCTAAGACATTCCTTAGAACATGAGCCTGGGCAGAGCTCCAGCAAACTGTCTCTATAGAGTAGGCTGAGCCTTTTGTGACCCACTGGCACGAAGCAAAGCAGCACTTTGCTTCGGCAATGTCAGCGCATTAAGTCTTCTTATTTCAGCAGCCCCAGTTTGTTTTATTGACTGGGGTTTCATTTTTATTTTTTTTTTAAACTTGGCTGAGCATCTTCTTTTTAAGAGTTGCTTCTTTCAAGGCAGGGTAAATGTTGCTTAGAAACTGCAGTCTTGTCTGGAAAGATTTACTCCAATTTGCTGCACCAAGGCAAGAGCGTAAGACTTGGCAAGGTGACAAAGAAAAAGTTATCTAGCTTCTCTGCCCCTGATTGTTATCACTAACAGTCTGACAAAACATTAAAAAAAAAAACCAACCCCAAAAGATCAAAAGATGAAGTCCTCACAAAGAATGCATTTCATGCCACAGGGAGATGTTTTAGTCACATCATTCTGCTACGGTGAGAATAACTTTGAAGTGCACAGGGATGTTACCGTAAGTCAGCCACACTTACATTGTACACGCTGCCATCTTGTGCTCTCCTGTACTGAGGAAACAGACCATCTGCGTAGCGAGAAGCCACGAGTTTCCCCAAGGTGGTCACATAGTCTACAGTAAAGGGTACAAAAGATCAAGTTGCTAAGCATACGGATTCCTTCATAGTATCATAGAACCGTTCAGGTTGGAAAAGCCCCTTGGGATCATCAAGTCCAACCATTCACCCTACTCTGCAAAGTTTCCCCCTAGACCATGTCCCCCAACACCACATCTAAACGACCCTCAAACACATCCAGGGCTGGGGACTCAGCCCCCTCCCTGGGCAGCCCGTTCCAGTGTCTGTCTCCTCTTTCTGTGAACAATTTTTCCCTGCTGTCCAGTGTAAACCTCCCCTGGTGCAGCTTGAATCCATTCCCTCTGGTTCTATGGCTGTGAGAAGAGACCAGCACCAACCTCTCTACAATGTCCTTTCAGGGAGTTGTAGAGAGGTATGTTCAGATATGTTCTGGGTTGATGTGCATCCCATCTGTGTGGGAAGCATATGAGTCCATCTTGAACTCCTGACGTTATGAAACTCGAGAGAAATTCTAATCAATGCTTTTGCTTTACATTTTTTTTTCTGGCTGTGTCTATGGTGAAGCCCTGAGGGCACCAACAGGTCCTGGTTGCCCTGATCAGCCTCCACTGGGGTGTCCACTCAGGCCTGGGCACCCAGTCTTTGCTTTAGCTGTGTTGTCTCAAGCTCTGCCAGTGGATCTCTCCCCTCGATAGACCTCTCAGCCTTGTTTCCGGTTCTGTGTCCTGGATGTGGCTCTAGGACCTATGTTGTGGCCTTGTCTCCAGTCTTATCTCTGGCTCCATCTCTGGCTGCTCCTGGCTGCACTCCCTGGACCCTAGACATGGTTCCTCACCCCCCTTGGCTGGGACTGTCCGTGGACACCCTGCTCTGTGTCCTGGGCAGTGAGGGCACTGCATGGACTGTGTTCCCCTTTGGTTCCTGGCTTATTTTGCAACCCGTGGAGCAATCCTGATCTTGCTGCACCCTACCAGTTTAGTTAGAAGTCAGGAAAAAACCCACACTTGATTATTTATAGGCCAAAAAGCTACATGGGACTTTAATAAATGAAAGGTTTAGGCAATTAAACTTCTGTATTATCCATTTACCTCACAGCAGGCCTTGCAAATATTTGTCCATCAAACAAAATACAAAACCTGGTACAGATAATGCTGTTCTCTTACACAACTAAATGGGTGCAGAAGTGGGTGCAACTAAGGAAAAGGTTGCACTCTGCTCTTTCAGTAGCTAGAAATCTTCTACAGGATCTCTGCTGATAGGAAAACATTAGGGGTGGAAATACTTCACGTCACAAAGCAGCTATTCTGTACAGCATGCTGCCCTGCTAAGCGAGTACGTTCTGCTCCTAAAATTACCCTGCAACAACATTTGCCCTGGTTCACAGCTTCTTCATCTCCAGCATCCAGGATTTCAGGCTCTGCACTTGTTGATCTTTGAATGCCCCGTGGACACGAGGCAGCCAAAACCTTATATTATGCAACCTAGAACAATTGCAAAACGGTACAATTCCTACTTCTCAGGTGGCAAGCTGTGCAAAGAACAGGGTATCTTACCATACTCTGCAAAGCATTATTATGGCAGGGATTAATAATCATTAGCAAACTCTTCTCCTCCAGCTGTCAGATAACTAGGAAGGAACATTTTTCCAGAGCCTGACTTTGCACGAAAAGCAGGCTGAATTCTAATCTGATTGAATTGCTTCCCTAAAGCTGGATCCCTGGAAATTCTACAGCACTCCGAAGCAGGCTGGCTAGCCCTGATGATCAGATAGTAGATTGCAGATTATGGCGTGGTATACATTATATTAGCCATCCAAAAATGGGCAGAAATCTTGTGGTGTGGGGTTTTTTTTTGTGGCAGGAAAAAGACTAACAGCCTTAGCAGTACGAGTTATTTCCCAGATACAGCTAAAGCAGAGAGGATTTGAACTGGAGGTTAGAGTAAAGTAACAGCACAGTTGTGTAAGGAAAGCCCTTCTCAGACCCAAAGGAGATGGAGTTTGTCAGTTCTCTGAACTAGCAATGCCAGCAACTGTTGGATACAGCTTCCCTTTCTGCTGTTATAGAATCATAGAATGGTCAGGGTTGGAAGGGACCTTAAAGATCATCCAGTTCCAACCCCCTGCCAGGGCAGGGACACCTCCCACTAGAGCAGGTTGCTCACAGCCCCAGCCAGCCTGGGCTTGAACACTTCCAAGGATGGGGCTTCCACCACCTCTCTGGGCAACCTGTGCCAGTGTCTCACCACCCTCATGGGGAAGAAATTCTTCCTAAAGTCTAACCTGAATCGACCTATCTCTAGTTTTAATCCATTCCCTCCAGTCCTGTCAGTGCCCCACAGCCTAAAAAGTCCCTCCCCAGCTTTCTTGTAGCCCCCTTCAGACACTGGAAGGCCACAATAAGGTCACCCTGGAGCCCTCTCTTCTCCAGACTGAACAACCCCAACTCTCTCAGAAGAGACAACGTAAATATCTCCTCTGTGTACACAGGGGTGCAAACTGAGTGTAACCCTATAGACTAATCAAAGTCGAGGAGGGGGGTTATTATTATCCTAGGATTAATTTGTCTTATACCTTTCCTGTGCTGGAATCCAATCTGTGACAAAATCTGGGATAGAGACAATTTGTTTCTTTTGAGCCCATGGCATTGAAGCCATTTAGAAGATGAAACAAGGGCTTGCACATCCGTGTCCCGCTGACTGATTGACAGACTCCTTTCCTCCTCCTTTGATTTCTTCTTGTGGTAATCTTCAGGTTCTTGTCTGTGCTTTGAACCAAAGGCATCTGTTGTAAAGAGAAATGAGGGAAACACTGAATTTATACTTTAACCAAATGATTCACTGGAATTGCTCCTTCCTTTACCTGTACTCCGTGGTACTACGTACACGTAGAGCTCACCTCTTGTATTCTTTTATTGTACTGAACAATGACCTTAATCTAGAAAGCTGCTTTCTGTCCTACACATCTACTTGATGGTTTTTTATTAGTCCATATATTTGCATCCTGGCCTGGATAAGAAATAGTGTGGCCTGAAGGAGCAGGACAGGGATCATGCCCCTGTACTCGGCACTGGTGAGGCCATACCTGGAGCACTGGGTTCAGTTCTGGGCCCCTCACCACAAGAAAGACATTGAGTTGCTGGAGCAAGTTCAGAGGAGGACAACCAAGCTGGTGAGGGGTCTGGAGAACAAGACCTGTAAGGAGAGGCTGAGGGAATCGGGGCTGTTTAGTCTGGGGGAGGCTGAGGGGAGACCTTATCACTCTCTACAAGGAGGTGGTAGTGAGGTGGGTGCAATCTCTTCTGTCAAGTAAATAACAACAGGACGAGAGGAAATGGCCTGAAGTTGCACCAGGTGAGGTTTAGATCAGGTATTAAGAGCTTCTTTACTGAAAGAGTAAGTACTGAAAGGTGCTGGAATGGGTTGCCCACAGAGGTGGTGGAGTCACCATCCCTGGAGAGGTTCAAAAATGTGTAGATGAGGCACCTCAGGACATGCTCTAGTATGCTGGGGAGGTTTGGGGAGTTTTTTGGAGGGTTTTTTTGGAGGGTTGATGAGTGAATGCAGTGATCTTAGAGGTCTTTTCCAACTGTGACAATTCAGTGATATATTTACCTTCAATTTATTAAAGAATATGTCGCTTTTATGCTGAAATCCAAGCCCCAAAATCTAAGCCCAGTTTGCCAAACGGCAATTCTTCCAGTTCCTAAGATATCTCTCTCATAACAGGCACTCAAAGATTGTCAGACTATCACTACCCCCACGTTAGAAGCATTATGCAATGAACAAGGATTTCCCCACAATTACACGTTGGACACCTACCATAAGCAACAGCAACACCAGCAGCAGATCCTGACTTTATCACAAGGCTGGTGAAACTCCCTCTCCTCACATCCTTTACCTCAAGTGTAACTGATGGTTCTGTTAGTATCTGCTCCAGGCTGTGATGGATCATGTGCACGCACAGAAAATCATGGATGTGAAAGTCCAGGTTCATTCTAAGCTCTTCAGAACAATGAACATACCTCAGTACCGATGGTGACACAGTTGGCTGGGCTAGCTCCACTTGCAACTGGTAGCAGAGGCAGCCCAGAGCCTCGAGTGCTTGAGGCAGAAGTGGAAGTGATGACAACAGTGATGCCTCTGCTCCTCAACACAGAGGTTCTAGGAGGACTTTGGTATTTCTTGTTCATTCCTAAAATACTCTGCACGAGCTAAGATGGCTCTTTGTTGGTTAAAGAGGAAGATTAAAGAGAAGCCTGAGAGGGGATCTTATTCATGTTGATAAATATCTGAGGGGTGGGGCTCAAGGAGAAGGGGCCAGGATCTTTCCAGTGGTGCCCTGGGATAGGACATGGGGCAATGGGCACGAACTGGAACCCAGGAAGTTCCACCTCAACAGGAGGAAAAACTTCTTTCCTGTGAGGGTGCCAGAGCCTGGCCCAGGCTGCCCAGAGAGGTGGTGGAGTCTCCTTCTCTGGAGACTTTCCAAACTCCCCCCGGATCTGTTCCTGTGTGGGCTGCCCTGGGTGACCTTGCTCTGGCAGGGGGGTTGGACTCCATGATCTCCAGAGCTCCCTTCCAACCCTTGGAAATTTCTGTCCATTTTCCCCAGCATCAACATTATGTGGAGCATCCTGGTCCTCCACTGCCCATATAGTGTAAGCCGGCTGTAAATGCACCACATAGATCAAACTGGTCCAGAATACAAAGGTATTTCTGTCTTGAATGACTGAAAAAATAACCTTCAGTCTACCACGGAGTACGCTCAGAACTCTCTGCTAAGATCAAATATCACAACTGACACGGTTACACGGGTTCATTAGACAGCCTGTTCCTCTGTTAACAATGCATACAGGAGGCTGTATCTTCAGGAGTCATCTTTGATCAGCAGCAGGCTTCTCTATGGTGCAGCCTGGCACCAGCTCTTTCACAGTCAGCAGTCCTCCAAGCAGGGTGCTGGGTTGGCATGCCTGTAGAGGCTGTCATTTTACCAGCCCTCCTCCTCCTCCTCCTCCTCTCAATACAAAAGCAGCAGGGACAGATGTTTAGAGAGAGACAGGTGAAGGTTTGCAGCTGCCTGAGCTGGGTCTATAGTCAGGCACTGTTTATAGTCACTTAAACAGTTATTCCCAGTTTCCTCCTCTGAAAACAGAGAGAGGCCAGCACGGCACCCCACATACAGCACAGGGGATTGGGGCACAGCTGCAGAATTGGCTAGCACGCGGCGAGCAGCACGCGCACCACGGCACTGCTGGAAACGGTCCAGGAAAACACGGGGTCTGTGTAAAAATAGTCCTGAGATACTCACAGGCACTCCAGGCGAGGCTCTCCCATGGATTGCCAGTCATGACAGATCTCTTGATTGGCAGATCCTCTTTGCTTTCTTCTTAAAACCCTGGGGAATTATTATTACGTGTTACAAAAGCTGAAAATATAGCCACGCACGGGTCCGCATGAGCTGGAGACCAGCCCCACAGGCCCAGCCACTAACAAACTGCAGAAGGCTGAGATCAAGATTTTATTTGAGGAAACTAGAAGGATGAATCCAAAAGGAGAGCTTCTCCTCATGTCAAGAAAGGCTGAAGTCAGGTTTGACAGGCAGCCCTACACTCAGCAGTGGGAAAGGGGGAAATTGGTAATGCAGTTTCCCTTCCTTTTAAATTATCACTAAAAAAAAAAAGAGCCGATATGGAATTTTTGACACAGATAAGCTAGAAAAATGAGTGTGGTGTTTTGGCCTGCTGTCAGCCAGGTCTGTTCTGTTCTGTGTTTGCTTTGCATTATACCTTACCTTTGCTATAATCCAATCTATGCCTAAAGCTGTGAGTATCTGAGATGTGATTTTCAGACGAGATTCCTAACTTGGCCTGTAAGGCTACGAGACGAGTCCCACAGACAGAGAGTTCAGGCTGTGTCTGTGGTGTGTGGCCCAGCTGTGAGTACGACGAGAAAAACCACCGCCAAACGAAGCAGGGTAGCATACAGTGTTGAGACATGTTTTGCCATTTATTTGGCTCTTCTTTTACGAAAGAAGATGAATGAACGAGGGCTGTTTATGAATCACTAACAGGCCAGACGCCAGCTATTGTCATCAAGCAGGTTTTCCTACTGAAAAAGCAAAAATGGTATAGCATAATAACATAAAGACAAGCCTCCTCCCTCTTTCTTCACTGCAGAACTGAACATCCTATTTATTCCTCTTATAGGGGTTCAAATACCCACATGGAAATACAGAAACCATTCCAGACTGTCCTGCTTATGCAGAAAGACACGGGCAGTGTGAAAGGCAAGGAGGACTTTAAAAAAGCAGGACTCTGTTCAGCTCCCTGACACTCCAGGTGTTGCACAGAAGATGCCACCCAGCAGCACAGCCTCTGACTAGCCCGCGTTTGGTGTCACCACAGTAAAAAAGGAGCCTTTGCTACAAGGGGAGTGCCACGGTTTGGGGTCAGGGCAGACCCTTAGACCTGGAACAGCCGCTCTCTGTTACCCCCGCTCCCTCCCCAGAGGGGAAGAGAAAGCGAATGAGGGAGAGAGACTCAGCCAGTAGAGAAGGGAACTGGGACACATTTAATGGAAATAATAAAATGGAATATATACAAATAGATACAAAAGCAGTATCAAACCCACCCCCCACCCCCCCATGGCAATTATGTCGCTGTCACCACTGATGCTGTGGAGCAGGCACTGGGAGAGTCCCAGACCTGAAAGAAAGTACCAGTCCTGAGCTGTGTTCAGGAGCTGGATTCTGGTGCTGGCTTCAGGAACCCCCAGCTCAGGATGGAAGGCAGAATGGGCCAGAGCCCTCCTGGGATGGCAGCTGAGGAAGAAACCAGAAGAGGACCCAAGCTGGGCAGGGCCCAGCAAAGCAGGACGAGCCCCTGCTGCCCCCTCAGCTTTACAGTGACTGTGGTGTCCGTGGGCTGGGGTCCCTCGGGGGTCAGTTTGGGGTCCCCTGTCCTGGCCGCCCCTCCCTGCAGGTGCCGCCTTTGACTTTCTGCACCCCCCCGGGGTTGGTGCCCAAGCCCCAGCAGTGGCCTCGCTCTGCACCCCAGCCCTGGGTCCCGCCTGTGCCCATGGGGTGTTCTCCCTGCTGGGAGCAGCCCCTGCCTGTGCCACCAGCTGCTGCCTGCAGCCAGGGCAGGGGGAGAAGAGCTGGGCTGGGAAGGGGAACCCCTGACCCGAATTGTTCTGTTCTAACTCAAACCAGGACAGGGAACCATGGCAGACAGTGCCCATAGGGAACAACCACACCGAGCCACCAGACTTATGCCATTCCTCTCTCAGGCTGCAGAAGCAGTGCCACAACGCTCTGGTGGCAAAGGCTGAGCCACAATTCAAGCAGCAGCCCGCATCAGAGACTGAATTCCAGGTGCCATCTCGATTCCCAGATGCCCGCGGGTGTTCTGGGATCCTCCCTTGTGTTGTCTCCAGCACCACCCCAGCTGCTCGGACGCGGAATGCCAGCACCGTGTGAAAAGGAAACATTTCAGAGACGATGCCACTTCGTCTGTGGAGCCTGTGGCAGGAGCCTGGGGCAAGGCCTGACCGGGGCCACCCCCCTCGCCAGGCGGGAGCCGCGCTGCGCCCTCCCGGCCCCTCACAGCCGCCACCCGCGGCAACCGCCCGCGTCCCCAGAGGCGCTGCACGGGAACGGGCGGGAAAGGGAAGCCGAGGCTCCTGGGGTAACGGGCTACGGATCGCCTCACCACCTCCCCCCCCCCCGCCCCGAGCCCGCCCGCCAGCGCCGGGGCTGGGCAGCCCCCTCGGGGCTCCGCCGCTGCCTACCCCCGGCAGCGACCCGGGCGCGGAGCCGCTGCCCGCGGCGGGTCCTTCCCGCCTCACCTGCCTCGGGCCGCGCCACCGCCGTCCTCCTGTTGGCCTGGAGACGGCCCGGTTGCTACGGCACGGGCTGGCCCGCGCCTGCCCGGCCGAAAAGCGCGGGAGGAGGACTGCTGGGTGCCACCACCCCCGGGTGCCACCTCTGCTGGGTGCCATCGCCACCGGGTGCCACCTCTGCTGGGTGCCACCACCCCTGGGTGCCACTTCTGCTGGGTGCCACCTCTGCTGGGTGCCACCTCTGCTGGGTGCCACTGCCGCTGGGTGTCACCACTGATAGGTGCCACCTCTGCCAGGGGCCACTGCAGCTGGGTGTTACCACTACTGGGTGCCACCTCTGCTGGGTGACACTGCTGCTGGGTGTCACCACTGATGGGTGCCACCTCCACCAGGGGCCACTGCAGCTGGGTGCCACTGCTGCTGGGTGTCACCTCTGCTGGGTGCCACTGCCGCTGGGTGTCACCGCTGCTGGGTGCCACCTCCGCTGGATGCCACCGCTACCGGGTGTCACCGCTGCTGGGTCCCACTTCTGCCAGGGGCCACCACCACTTGGTGTCACCTGTGCCAGGTGCCACCTCTGCCAGGTGCCACCACCGCTGGCTGCCACCGCTGCCAGGAAGCAAACGTGCAATAAACGCGCTGTCACCAGGCGCCACAACGGCGATGTGCACTCCTTTCTGAGGGAGCCCAGAACACACGAACCAGCCTGGGAGAGCCACAGCAATCTACACAGAGTGGCTTCAAGTCTTCGGCCTCGTCCGTTCTTCGTTTAGCCTGAAGCCACTGGCAATATTTACACTCAGAGCAGCCGCATGGTTCTTGTTGAAGTCATTGGAACAACACACGCTGGCGGGGAATTGTCACACTCCCGGAGAAACCTAACTAAAAATTATTCTAGTGTCGTAAAATATATTATAAATAATAAAGAGATATGCATCATAAACCTGACCTTGGTATTAAAAAGCTCCCGTGGACGTCAAACAGACAGAAACCCAGGTTTGTGTTCGCGGCGCTTGGGCTGTAAATGTTTGGAAGCGTAGTTTCCAGCGAAGAAACGGATAGTGCTGAGCTCTGCACTTTCTCTCTTTGGCTGTGGTGACCGAAGGGACCAAAGATCGGGCGCTTTAGAGGATCAACGCCTCAGTCTCATCTACATCCTGATGTTCAGCTGGAAATACAAACCCGTGGGTGTGACGGGGCCGTCCTGCAGCACAGCAAAGCGTTGGCTGCAGCTTTGTGAGACGGCTTGAGAAACGGTGATAGGGAAGAAAAGTTCCTTATAAGGCGTGTGGTTGGGATGGGAATGTGGCTTTCTGGAGCTCCAGCTTCTCAGACAGTTGCAACCAAGGGTTTAAAGACTTGCCTGGGCACGGCAAGTGGGTTGGGATTGCAGAGCTCTCCCCCTGAGGTATAGAAAAGGCATTAATTTCTCAGACATCAGTTTCCCATCCTATCATTAAAAATAGCAGGTACTGAATGTTCTCGGGATCCTTCTGGGCACTGTGACTGCTGCAGCACAGGCTTCTCTAACACACCCACGTTCCGCGGGGCAGGGGGCTTATTATGTTTCCCTTGAAAGCACAAGTGCCATGGATTTCTGAGTGTATGTCCCAAAATCACAGCAGTCGAGCTCCTGATTTGTTTCACTGCTTCCAGCAACAGAATTTTTTTATCAGACACCCAAAATGCCTCATTCAGGTAGGGTTTTTTCCTGCGCTGTACAGAACATATCCATCTATTCTTGTGCCTAATGCTTGGAAATGTAGTAATTCTGGGCGGGGGGGAAGAAAGAGATTCTCTGTGCTGTAACTTTCTAGGCATAGAGCCTGCCAGAAACCTTCACTGAGTTGCTAAAACTCAGCTTTAGGCTGAATGACAAAGTGATATTGATGGGTGGGACGCACGTTACGATGTCATTCGTTAGAGAAGGTGTTGTAACGCAGGCCTGAGATTGCATTAGCAAGCATGACTTTGTCCTGACCCTAGAATGTTTGTCAATAAATCACAAAGTCACAGAATACTCAGGTTGGAAAAGCCCCTTGGGATCATCGTGTCCAACCATCAGCCCTACTCTACAAGTTCACCCCCAGACCCTGTCCCCCAACACCACATCCAAGCGATGTTTAAACCCATCCAGGGATGGGGACTCAGCCCCCTCCCTGGGCAGCCCATTCCAATATTTCACTGCCCTTTCCATGAAGAATTTTTCCCTAGTGTCCAGTCTAAACCTGCCTTGTTTCAGCTTGAGGCCGTTCCCTCTGGTTCTGTCCCTAATCACCTGAGAGCAGAGCCCAGCACCAGCCTCTCTCCAATGTCCTGTCAGGGAGCTGGAGAGAGTGATGAGGGCTCCCCTCAGCCTCCTCTTCCTCAAACTAACCAGGCCCAGCTCCTTCAAACGCTCCTCATGTGATCTATAATAATAAATGTATTGGAACTTTTTCTTACGGCTAAAAACCCAGCGTTTGGCAGTGGTTCCTCCAGATTGGTGCTGACAACGGGAAACTGTTGGCTTAGTTTTTACCAGGATACTTTTTCAGCCAAAATAAAAACATCATCCACTCCTGTTCTGTCTTGCATTAAAAACAAAATAAAATGAAACAGACAAAAAAAAAAAGAAACCAAACAAAATTAAATGAAACAAAACAAAATGAAATGAAACAAAACAAAATGAAATGAAACAATGAAATAAACAAAAAAGAAAAAAAAGAAACAAAATAAAAAAAGCAAAATGAAATGAAAATAAATGAAATGAAATGAAACAAACCAAACCAAACCAAACCAAAATGAAACAAAATGAAACCAAACCAACCCAACCCAACCCAAACCAAACCAGCCTCCTCAGCATATTGTCTTTTTTTTCTTTTAGCTAATCAAATCCACATTTAATATAAATTTTAAAATATAATAAAAAATTAATAAAATATAATAAAAAAATAATAAAATATAAATTTACCCATGCAGCGTGTGGTACGCAGTACATCTAAGCTCACTGCTCTTGCATTAAGAGTCAGGCTCTTACCCGTGGGATCAGTACGTAAAGATACTTATGGCACAGTGAAGATGCTTATGGCTGTGAGAGTACAAAAACTGGAGCTTCTCCGGGAGGTTTAACGGTGTCACACACCCTGCCCCGGGGTGTCATGCTTCCTGTGGACTCCCTTGCAAAGACACACAGGAATCAGATGTGTGGGGTAAGAAAAAAATCCCATAGCAAGCTGGAGTGAAGCCGAGATGGTGCTGTCCTTACTGGACACGTGCTTTATAGTGACTTTCTACCGGAAAAAACAACGAACCAAACCCAACAAAGAAATGCAATCACCTACAAAGTTTATCAGCATGCGCAGAATATAAACAGCATAAAAACAAAGTCAAGGAAGTGGAATATTTGAGAGGGACCTTGGTGTCCTGGTGGACAGTAAGTTCTCCATGGGACAGCAATGGGCACTTGTGGCCAGGAAGGCCAATGCTGTCCTGGGGGGCATCAAGAAGAGCGTGTTCATCAGGTTGAGGGAGGTTCTCCTCCCCCTCTGCTCTGCCCTGGTGAGGCCACATCTGGAGTGTTGTGTTCAGTTCTGGGCTCCCCAGTTCAAGAGGGACAGGGAAATACTGGAGAGAGTCCAAGGGAGGCTACAAAGATGCTGAAGGGAGTGGAACATCTCTCTTGTGAGGAAAGGCTGAGAGCCCTGGGGCTGTTCAGCCTGGAGAAGAGAAGCCTGAGAGGGGATCTTATCAATGTTTACAGATATCTGCAGGGTGGGGGGCAAGAAGGGGCCAGGCTCTTTCCAGTGGTGCCCTGTGACAGAACAAGATGTAATGGTAGCAAGGTGAAACACAGGAAGTTCCACCTCAACAGGAGGAAAAAATTCTTCACTATGAGGGTGCCAGAGCCTGGCCCAGGCTGCCCAGAGAGGCTGTGGAGTCTCCTCCTCTGGAGAATTTCAAACCCTCCCTGGCTCTGTTCCTGTGTGGGCTGCCCTGGGTGACCCTGCTCTGGCAGGGGGGTTGGACTGGATGATCTCCAAAGATCCCTTCCAACCCCTACCAGTCTATGATTCTATGATTGATTCTGTGAAATGCTCCTTTCAGCTGTATGGTGTTCTCGCCCTTCAAAAGCCTCCTAAAAATTTTTCTTCATAGTATTTCTTCAAAAGACAGGTAGCTGAGGTAGCTGTAGAAGAGCTGCCCATGGTATCAGCGGTGGCAAAGTGACAGGAGTGTGGGATTTCTCCTGCCAGAAGGCAGGCAAACGAGGCGGGGTGGAGCACTGGGCAGAAGAGCTGGATTCAGAGCAGGCTGAATCGCAGCCGTGTGGCATTGCACTCTCCATTTACCCAAGGAGAAGTATTTTAAGTCTCTAGTCTTTAAATTATGCCTTCAGTTTCTAAAGCTAATCCTTAAGTTCCATGTGTCAGAACTGTGCAGCCCACAGGCTGTGACTGACTTACAGCCCATGGGCACTTTCAGCTGCCTACTGTGAACTTAGAAATAAATCATCACACTTCTGGGGGAGGACATTGTCAGGGAGGGGGTGAGACATGAAAAAACTGACGCTGGGTAGTGGGGAAGTGGAGGATGAAGGGAGGTGTGGGAAAGGGCACTAAAGCTTTAGGGGAAAAGCCAGAGACAGGAGGGGAGCTGAGGGGTATGTGACTGCTGTGCGATGGCAGGGAGAAGCAAGAATTCAAGTTGAAGAGATGGAATCCACGATAAAGATGTGGATACACATGATAGGAAAATGGGGAAGGGCTGGACTGGAACTTTTTACCCCGTGCCCCACAATCTACATAGCGAATTGGATGCAAACTGTGAGCCCCATGCTATAGGAGCTGGAGTGGAGGAGGAAAGCACGGGAGTAGGAGGCTACTGTCACTGCATGTAGGTCTAACCAAAGTGCAACAGCTGTACACCAAACTGTAGCCACAGAATAAGAAGGAGAAGAAGAAGAAGAGAAGGAGAAAGGAGAGGAGAGGAGAGGAGAGGAGAGAAGAGAAGAGAAGAGAAGAGAAGAGAAGAGAAGAGAAAAGAAGAAAGAAGAAGAAAGAATAATGATAACAATAATACAATAATACTCCTGTGAATGTCTAGTGCCCAGGTTTAAACATCTAGTTTCAGGTCTTGAGGAAAAAGGGTCGTGTTCCCGACGGAAGAGCACAACTGGTTGTCTTCAACAGCCCTCCCATGGTTTTGAGTTGTCCGTGTCTTCTCTCTGTAGTCATCCTCTGCTGCTCCCTGAATCTGCCACGTGCAGTCTTTCGGGAAGGATGGCTGTGGAAGATGCACACCAGATCAAGCAGAATTTAAAATAAAACTACTTTTTCCAAAAAGACAGCAGCTCTCCATGCCCTTTGTGTTTAAGATGGGCACTGCACATCGAGGTTTTGCCACTCCCTGGTACCCACGTGGTGTTTTGTGACTTCTGGAAGGGAGGATGAGAAATACAAACGCTGCTGATTCCTCACTGCCCTGAGGTGATGTTGCCTTCCCTGTATCACATGGATGTCTTTCCAGGTAGCCTGCTCGCACAAGCACGCTGGCTGGCACCCTGCCTGTCCTGGAGAGACCGCACTGAGAGGAGGAGCAGGAGGCATCAAGTGCATGGAAGTGTTTCCTGTTCTCCTCAGCAAGTGAGAGGTTGTCACAGTTTAGGGTCAGGGCAGCCCCTTAGACCTACAACAGCCACTCTCTGTTAACCCCCCTCCCTCCCCAGAGGGGAAAGAGAAAGGGAATAAGGGAGAGAGACTCAGCCATTAGAAAAGGAAACTAGAACAGCTTGAATGACAATGAAATTGATAACAATAAAAATGGAATATATACAAATCTATACAAAACCAGTATGGAACCCAACCCCCCTGATGGCAATTCCATCACCATCACCAGTGTTGCTGTGGAGCAGGCACCGGGGCAGTCCCAGCCTGGGCCCCGCAGCAGCCGGGAGCTGTGTTCAGGAGCTGGGTTCTGGTACCGGGTTCAGGAACACGCAGACCGGATCGAAGGCAGAACGGACAGAGGCCTCCTTGGGTGCTCCGAGGAAGGAACCAAAAGACAATCCGAGCCAAGCCAAGCAAAGCTGGCCAAGCAGTGCAAGAGGGGAGAAGAGCCCAGAGACCCTTGGGATCCCTCAGCTCTATGTTGAATATGATGTATATGGGCTGGAATCCCTCGTTGGTCAGTTTGGGGTCCCCTGTCCTGGCCGCTCCTCCCTGCAGGTGCAGCCTTTCCCTTTCTGCACCCCCCAATGTGCTACACAAGCCCCAGCAGTGGCCTCGGTCTGCACACCAGTCCTGGGTAGTAACTCTAAACATGGGGTGTTCTCACTGCCAGCAGCAGCCACTGTCTGTGAGCACAGGCTGCTGCCTGCAGACAGTGCAGTTAGTGAGAAGAACTGAGCTGAAAAGTAAAATCACTGAACAGAATTAGTTCTGTTCTCACTCAAACCAGGACAAAGGTTCTCACAGCTCTTGTTCTTCCACAAGTCCATTGTCAGTGATGCTCGTCTTCCCCTTTCTAGAAGGCACTCTTGTCTACAGCTTGTCCTTGAATCAAGTGTGGTTTTTTAAGGGGAGTATGAAGAAGGGAAATTGTTTTTTATAGCCGTGAGGAATCATCTCATGTACCACGTAATCTCTTTCCAGCTTTTTCCCATCTCTGTCTTCCCATCACAGGGTGATTGTAGTCAACATGAGTAGAAAGCCTCTGCCTGCTTCCATTAACACTTGCCTGCCAATATCCTTTGGGTTGTGAACCCCCAGAACAGGCCACACAGAACAAAAGGGAGAAAGTAAAGTGTTGTTTGTTGGGTTTCTTTTTTCCCAAAGCCGGTACAACAGGCAAATGAAGGTGATTGAGCGAGTCATTAATCATTCTAGTTTAGAAAACAGAGCAGAGTTCTTAATTGGGAGAACAGTGAGGAGCTGGAACAGATTTCAAGCTGGAGTATTGGTGGGACACAAGCAGCTTAAAAGGTAGAGGTTGATATACAAGGGACCAAAGTGAGCAAGAAGATCCTGCCCACTCCTCTGCTCTTAAGAGCAGGAATGCAAAAATGCTTAATACAAGATATAAACTGAAAGAGGATGAGCAGGTGAATTTGCACTGGAGGGGAAATTTTCAATGGAGCATTTGAAATAAGAGCAAGTAAAACATTTGTTAACATTTGCCTTGGGTTCAAATGCTCATTTCACATCACCACGCACACAAACAAAATGAATATGGAGAGACATTTAGGGCACAGGTCATACGCTCACAGGGACAGAAGGGTATACTGAAGATACGACGATTCTTTGGGTGCCAGAACACTTCAAAAATCTAACAAATGTCCTGCAGAAACATTTTAAAGCTAATAAATAACTTTATTTCTATACAGTCCATACAGAACACGATAAGCCAAAGCTGTAAATTTAATCTACCAAAGCAAGGTGGAAAATTAAGAGTTTCCTCCAGTAAGGGCACGTTTGGCTCGTCCTAAGCACTAGGGAGCAATGACACGAAGACATGCAGTGGTTTGTGGAGGGCAACAGATGTTGGTTCCTTAATAAATGACAATTGTGCAGATGAAGTGTCACCAAAACCACCACCACCACCTTTCTGGCAGCACCTGGTGTGAAAGGGTAGAAACGGGTCAGGTATGACAAAGTCATCAAGACACACCAGAGTCCCGGGGATCCCAGCCACGTTGGAGGCAATTTCCGATAGCATCTAGAGGCTGAAACCAACTCAAAGGGCATGCATCTATAATGACAACAGCCTTTATGAAGTTCAGGTTGGTTTATATAGAAATATCCAGAGCCACACTGGATGCACAGTAATCTAGCTGGGCTGGAACCCCACCATTCAGACTCAACCCATCAGTGCACGCACAAGGAATTCTGTGATCGCGTTTCATTTTCTTCAGTGCTTGCCAGGGCGTTACATATATTTCTAGCACGTTGGCTGCCTTCTACAGAGAAAGGTGCATTTGCTAGAAATCCTTTTTCAACCTATGAGAGCAGAGAATATTGGGAATGCCAGAAAAAAAGAGACCACTGGCTGTTAAAATAGTTTATTTTCTTTTCAGCAGTTGCCCATCTTGTATCGCAGGGAACAGAGGAACTTCGCGGCAACAGCGAATCAAAGTGGGTGTGATAAGATTTCTAATCAAGCCTAGACAGGAGATATGGTAACATTATTGTTTTCCTGCCAAAGTTATAGCAAGGGTGGGGGAGGAGAGGCACCAAATGAGGAGAATGTCCCAGTCACCAAAGCGATGGCTGCTGCGGGTGGGGTTGGCGTGCGGGTGAGCAGGAGGCAGCTACAGATGGAAGTGAGCCCAGCAGGAGACAGAGGAAGGGGGGAATCCAAAGGAATGGGAGTTGCCCCCAAATATCCTGCTACCATTTCTGCAAGGTGTATAGTATCATGTAACAATAAATTCAGTGCTTTTCTATACAGCTGAAAACCCTGTATCAGTGACCTGCTCCAGTATAGAACAGGTTGGGTATTTTACCGTGGACAGCCATAAAAGCAGCTTTTCCCATTTTAGGTAAATCTGATCTGGACTTATCTGCTCTTCAGGCCTTAAACATACTGCAAAAGTCAGCTTGAGAAAGTATTGAAGTTAAATGGTATTGCTACCTTTAATGTCCAGTACGGTGATGCTATCAAAAGGGCTGGCGGGAGAGGAGACGTGCGGGTGGCTGCTGGTTGCTTAGACACACGGAAAGGGATTTGCCTCATGGGACTTCAGGTGCCTGCTGTTGACTGACACCCGGCTGCACATGAGCCAGCAGTGTGCCCAGGGGGCCAAGAAAGCCCATGGCATCCTGGCCTGGATCAGGAATAGTGTGGCCAGCAGGAGCAGGAAGGGGATCATTCCTCTGGACTCAGCTCTGGGGAGGTCACACCTCAAATACTGTGTCCAGTTTTGAGCCCCTCTCTCCAAGAAGGACTTTGAGGAGCTGGAGAGGGTCCAGAGGTGGCTACAAAGCTAGGGAAGGGTTTGGAGCATGTCTCTTATGAGGAGAGGCTGAGGGAGCTGGGGCTGTTTAGCCTTGAGAAGAGAAGGCTGAGGGGAGACCTTATTGCCCTCTACAGCTACCTGAAGGGAAGCTGTAGTGAGGTGGGAGTTGGTCTGTTCTCCCTGGGGACAAGGGACAGAACAAGAGGCAATGGCCTGAAGTTGACCCAGGGGAGGTTCAGGCTGGATCTCAGGAAGCATTTCTTTCCAGAAAGGGTTGTCAGGCACTGGAATGGGCTGCCCAGGGAGGTGGTGGAGTCCCCATCCCTGGAGGTGTTGAAGAGGCGGTTGGGTGTTGTGCTTAGGGACATGGCTTAGTGGGTTTGATAGGGCTGGGAGTGAGGTTGGACTTGATGATCCTGAAGGTCTCTTCCAGCCAGAACTATTCTCTATGATTTTATGATTCTGTGATTCCATGCTTCTATGAGTGATGGGCAGGGGTGGTCCTGCCAGGGGCAAGCTGCCAAGGCAGATGCACCTTCGCGTCTCTTGGGGAGAGAGGGGCCTGCTTTCAGGTGCAGCAGTCTGTGCTCCAGGAGCAGAGGGCTCACCTCTGGCTCTGCTCCCACCACTCAGGTCCATGCCAACCATCCCTAAGGCAGCAGGGGAGGTGGGAGCAGAGCGTGGGTGAGGACCTCGCAGCTCTGCCGGGGGTTATGTGCTGAAAGGAAAGGGCTCGAAGCCGACTCCTGAAGGCCAAGGGGTAAAAAAGATCTGTTTCCTTTTGCAAGTGCAACATCAGTCCAACAACAAGCACCGAGAGACGATAAATATCGATCCTGAAAGCAACATTTATAGCCAGTCACTGTCTTTTGAACAAGAAATGACTCGACATGCACTCATACTAACAAATACCTTCCGAATGGGGTTTTGGCCAAAAGAAATCTATCATAGGTGACAATTCTTTATCCAACAGGATAAACACTGGACAGTTATTTTATATAGAAAAAAGTATTGTTTAATTTGCAAAATTAAAAGAATATTTGCAAAATATAAAAGACTATTTAAAGATCTGCTTTCTCCTCACTGGCAGATACAGTCTTTTCACGTTGTATGAGCTACATCAGGTTCTACAGGGGACATTGAACCTGTCAATGCAACATTTTAAAATGCTTTACTGTCTTTTAACAACACAAGATAGATCTGGTGTTGCTAAAATCCTGCACGACATTTGGATAATACAGGAAAAGAAATGTGTTAAGCAACTACGACGTGTTTTTCACGTTAGTTTTCCTGCTACGTTTGTGACGGACGTGTCACTTAGAATACTTCTAGGCAGGACTTTGTGTTGAAATAACTCCACCTCTCTCTCCCCACTTGAAGCATTTTACACTATTTTGCTACCGCTGAGCTCATCCCGATCAGTAACACCAGTGTGTTGTAATTCTTTTTCCAGTCTAGGCACAATTAAGATAATAATTCTCAAGTCTGAGTAGCTCTCGACGGCATGTTTTCATAAATACTCCACAGAGTTACGACATAATTCCGAGATAACAACTTTCATGAAATACTTGTTGACATTTGAAGCCCAAATTGTCACTACAGGCAGGACGTGCCTCTTGGAGATAGTGCAACTGAGGACACTGCCCAGGTGATTTAGAACTCGGCCCCTGCTTCCTCCCACTGGGATTGTCACAGGATGTCCGTGAAGGACACACATCAGTCTGGAGTAACTACCAAAGCGGTTGTATTTGGTGACACCCGCACACACGAGGCTTTTGAGGGCACATGAGTTTAGAACCAGGCAACTGATGCTGGAGGGTTTGTTTTCTAGCATCAGGGAAGTGAATTTTTTAAGGGCTTTCAAAGGTGATTAACAGCATTAAGGAGAGGGAGGGGAAAATAAATAAATAAAAGCCTTAGATGGCAGAACCTGCTGAGTAGGCTTTTTGTTTTAATCAGTGCCTTGTGTTTCCTTCCACCCTGGCTGCCGGCTTCACCCTCCCAGAGCAGGAGCTGGGGTGCCTGCTCCCCGCTGTCTCGCTGCGTGGCTGGCAGGAGGTGCTGATCCTGAGCTGGAACCAAAGTTCTGCACCCTGCTTTTGGCAACCCGATGCGTGGAGGTAATTACGCTGAGCGGTGGCGTTAACGCTCCTCCCACTTTTCCCATCGCTTCCAGCTGCAATGGAAGTGGTGTTATGTCACATTCATTTTAATCTTCCATCATGCCCCCCACCGTCGGTGTGAGCCTTCGTAACTCAAGGCCCATTTTCCAGATGACTCATGCAATAGTCAGAGTTATTCATTCATTACAACCCTGCCTGCCATCCCAGTTTTTACGGTGTTCCTACATTGCTCACAGACTTAAAATCTGGAACCACTCGTATTACTCATTAGTCGAGCAAAATAATTGGAAGCGTTAGTCCAGCTATTGTTTTACAGAGCCTTGGGCCATGGCATTGCATACCGGAGAGTCACTGGAGCTTCTTGGCCCATCTGGGTGGCTCAGTTTCCAGACAGCCTTCTTCTGGTCCAGGAAGTAGCTTTCTTCATCAGCAGTCCCAGGGGCTGCGATGGAGTGACTCTGAGGTACACGTGAGTCAGGACACCCCAACGTGCCCCTTGGGTACTAATTAAAGTCCACTTCACGCACAGGAATATACTTCCAATTAACCCAGTAGCTCTGGAACGCACTGTGGGATGTGGAGAGGAGCAGAAGCTATTGTAGAAAAAAAAGTAATTGGAGTGTTGAAATGACAGGGCCCTCGTGATGTCTCTGTCTGAATTACCCCACAAAAACCTGGCTCCAGGTTCCAAAACAGATGCTCATGTGAATGTTCTTCCAGGACTTCCAAGAGCTGAGCTTCTCAGCAGTCCAAAAATCTTAGGAAATCAGGGTTTTTTTTATTTTCCTCTCTCATGAGTTTCCCACGTCACAGCATGGTCAAGAGCCAGAGCTACTGGCTGTTCAAAGATCTTGGGGAAGAAGTTGTAAAGGACCAAAAAATATGTCATTCAGAATGCTGCCCTGGGAAAAAAAATCCAAAAACTTCCTTCCGTGGAAAATCTCTTGCTTTGTTTTGACTTTTTTGTTTGGTTTGGTTTTGTTTCAGAATGACTTCTTAGTTTGGAATTTCACTTGGAATAGAGATTTAAAGAGTCTGCCAATTCCAGTCTCAGCTGTGATTCTGCTGTTCCTCAGCCATGAAATTAATAATTTTTGTCCTGTTTCTTAATTCATAGAAGTTTATCATCAATTTAGCAGCACTCTTCCTCATCCTTCCTCAAATACTATCCACAGCACTATGCAGGAGCAAATCGAGGAGAAAGGAAGAGTCTCTTTGAAAGACTCTGCTGAAGGCCAGGGTGTTGATTTTTCTACCTGGAGTTAGCATATTTTGATTTTCATTCTGCCTTGCTAAAGGAAATGCTGCAAAATCCTGTACCAGAGATCCACTTCAGGGAGAAAACCTGTGCCATCAGCTGGTCCCCAGCATGGCCAGGACATTCACAATCACATCAGGCTCCATTTCCTGCAGCTACCTACATTGGCTTCAGATGCACTTAAATTCTGCCTGCCTTGCAGTGGCCATGCAATATTTACATCTTTTATTTACACCCTTTAGTTGGCTGGCACAGCCCACGCGATGTCCCCAGTTTGTGCCAGCAAAATAAAGGGTCTTGACACCACAGAAGGTTTTGAGTTCAGCCCTAAAAACAAGCAGAGGAAAAGCAGTTTAAGAGGTAGCCAACTAGCCAAGGGGCGTTGGTGCTTCCAGTTCATGTTGGTTTTGCTGCCTCATTTGCTTTTACAGGTATTTAAACACGCACGTAGTGATGGGTACACAACAACTTTTGAGCAGCTCTGAGTTTCTGACATTGTCACCATGTGACAACGGTAAACACAGAAAATGCTGTTGCCTCCAAAGACAAACACAGAGCAATTTTTGAGTAAAGACTCCTCCCAGAGACTCCAGCAGCCCTTCCCCTTTCAGGTCTTTCCAGAGCAGACTTGAAGAACAAACCCCACTGCTGTAACAGCCCCTGCTCCACGCGGCGTACACAAGCAGCACCAGAATTGCTAAAAAAAATAAAGAAAATATCTGGTTTTGAAAAATATTCTCAGCATCCTGTGGCAACAGCTGCTGCCTTCAGCCAGTGCTTGGCTGGATCTGCACTTGCAGCAAGAGAAATAGGATTATTTTGCACCGAGTTTTCCCTTTCAGTTATTTTGATACTACCTTTGCTTTGCTTTCCCTTGTCCTGGCATTTCCATCACTCTGAAGAAATGAATACTTGGAATACAGAACTATACCACTGCAGTCTGGGGGGCAAGGAAGAGACCGAGGCAGCTAGGAAAGGCAGGGTAATGGTTTTCACAGGCAGAAAAACGTAGAAGCCAGTACAGCTTATTAGCACCTTCAGGTATTTCAGGATTCGTATTTAGAAAAGGGCACGCTTCATTTCTTCCTCCCCATTTTCGCTTGCGATTCAGTGAAATAGTCTTTTTCTAACAAAAAAGGCCCTCAGCACACGCTTCCCGAAGCGTGTCCACGAATTCCTTCAGCACACATAGGAAAACCTTCCCAAATAGAGAAGTTTTCTTCAGCAGGTCTGCGAGAGGAAGGAAGAGGCGCTGTAATTCAGTGCATGCAATGGAGTCAGCCTGAAAACACAGCCTGGAGTGATGAGGAGGAGGAGGATTTCCCCGTCTCCAAAAGGAACTCTAAATTTCCTCCCCTGTGTTTTTCACAGCCCCTTCCTTTTAGAGTCAGATCCCAGTGTTTTGGCCAGGCTAGAGAAGTGTAAATGTTTAACTCGCCGATATACAGCAGCGATAAACAATCGACTTTGTCATCTGGTGGGCAATCCCAGATGAAAGTTGAGCCTTTCACTTTTCCTCATGTACCTTTCTGGGGATCAGCCACGAAGTGTGAGCATTTGTTAGAGGTTTTACTGAAAGAAAGTGAGTTATTAGTCTGGCTGAAGGTTAACTCAAGCTCTGTCTTCCCCGAGAGAAATAGCTTTCAGCCCTTGGAAAAGATGCAAAATAAAGCTCAGCAAACTGTTCTTCTCCAGGAACACCTGCCTTATTTTTCCCGGAAGGTGAAGATGATTTTACTTTGCAAGAAGAAGGTATTTTTGGTGCGATGCTCACATCTCTCTCTCTGTCTTTTCAATCATTTCGCTTTGATTGCCCACATTTTTGAGCAGCTACTTCCTACTTCTGCAGGTATAAAAATAAAACTCCATGCATGGCCTGGTGTAGAGCTTGGCTTGTGCTAACGTTCGAAAACCAACGGGTGGCACAGGCAAACACGTGATGGGATGTACATGCAGGTGCAGTTCAGACATCCTTTTTCAGCTCATTGGTGCTGGCACTACATACCAAGGGATAAAAAAAAAAGCATGAGCGTGAGGACATTTCTATGCAGATCATCCAGTTCTTCTGTGCTGCTCAGCCCCTCTCGCTAACACGGAGCGAAACTCGCTTGCATTCATCTCAGGCTGATGTCAGATTCCCTCGCCAGTCAGAGTGAATGAAAATGGAACCTGCCAGGCTGGGGAACTGTAGAATATTCCTATTTATTCATTGCCACATCTGCGGCAGCCTTTTTGGAACAGCATTCATCAACTGCTGCGTTTATCGTTACATGGTTATTAGCTACAATGGTGGAGGCCTGCACGGCCTCTTTTGTTGTATTTCGGTGGAACTGTGCAAAAAGAAGGCTTGTTTTTCATTATTTCCATTCTCCATTGGTTAATGCTTTTCTTACGCTGGCGCTCTCTCTCATCTCCACACACTCAGTAAAACTGCCAGAAAACTGCGCAGCTCTGGGAGTGAATATTGATAACTGAGCCCCCATAAAAACACTTCTCAGGCAGAATTTTCAGGAGCACGGTAACAGGGTCATTTAGCAGACACCCGAGGAACTCGATGGAGCCAGGCTCTCCTCAGTGTCATCCAGTGTTAGGACAAGAGGCAGTGGGAGTGAATTGGAGCACAAGAGGCTTAGGGTAAACATAAGGAAAAACTTTTTCACAGTGAGGGTGACGGAGCCTGGAACGGGCTGCCCAGGGGGTTTGTGGAGTCTCCTTCTCTGGAGGCATTCAAAACCAACCTGGACACCTTCCTGTGTGACTTATCTAGGTGACCCTGCTCTGGCAGGGGGGTTGGACTGGATGATCTTTCTAGGTCCCTTCCAACCCATAACATTCTATGATTCCCAGATATTATTATGAAGATGTTATTCTATTTTCAAGCTGGTTAAAATTTACTGGTGGGCTCTTTTCTTCTGTCCCTTTTGCTTTTTGTGTGTTTATTTATTTATTTCATGGTGCGTGCCCAGATCTATAGAAGTGCTAAAATAAAGCTTGAGAAGAGGTTAACATCTGAGAATGAAGAACCTGACCATTACACAGGGGCAATATTATCTGCCTAGGTGATCACTCTGCTGAAAAACCATGTGAAAACCTAAATAAGTGTGACCACCAGCATCCCCACAACACGGAATGACAGCAAAAGATGTGTAAGAGGCTGCTCTGAGGTAAGGCAGTTTGTGTTTGGAAGATGATTCCTGGGTTAATTTTTGTCCACAGCCCACTTTATTATATTATTACGAGCAGTTGACCCCTCTTTATTCTTTACAGAGAGTTTAGAATCATAGCATAATAAAGGTCGGAAACCACCTTCAAGATCATCAAGTCCAACGATGGAGGACCACTAAACCATGTCCTGAAGTGCCACATCTAACACATTTTTTGAACCCCTGCAGGGATGGTGACTCCATCCCCTCCCTGGGCAGCCTGTGCCAAGGCCTCACCACTCTCTCAGGAGAGAAATTCTTCCTCATGTCCAACCTAAACCTCCCCTGGCACAACTTAAGCCCATTTCCTCTCACCCCATCACTAGTAACCTGGGAGAAGAGACCAACTCCCACCTCACTACACCCTCCTTTCAGGTAGTTGTAGGGAGCAATAAGGTCTCCTCTCAGCCTCCTCTTCTCCAGACTGAACAGCCCCAGGTCCCTCAGTCACTCCTCACAAGACATTTTCTCCAGACCCCTCACCAGCTTCTCTGAGGTGGCCCTCACACCTCAGTGTCTCATTTTATCCTGCGGTGCCCAAAACTGAGCCCAGTGCTCAAGCTGCAGCCTCCCCAGTGCCCAGTCCAGGGGCACAATCCCTGCCCTGCTCCTGCTGGACACACTGGTTTTGATCCAGGACTGGATGCCACTGTCCTTCCTCTCTCTGTTTGACCTGTCTCTCTGTCTGGCCCCTGGTTTTGAGACCTCTCGCCCTCAGTTTCACCAATGGAGGGCTGTGGGAACTGCATTAATTTCTGAGACTCACCCCTGAGGGCAGGAGGTAACGAGGGCTGAGAGGAACTGCTGGAGAAAATGGCCAAGATGTAGCAATTGAATAGATTTTATACCAAAAAATCACATGGCACTCAAGAGCTTGGCAATTAGTGAGAGTGCAAGGTGTTACCTCCCAGGTCTTCCCCTCTCAGTACTCCCAGGTTACCATTCAGCGCTCTCAACTACCTGCAAGCGCTGTGCAAATTACCATCCTTTCCTAGGAAATCCCTTTCATTTGCATCAAATTAGGTCACTGCCCAGTTGCCTTTCCCACAAGCACAGGAAAATGCAGAGATGCTGAGAGGAAAAGAGAAAGGAGGCTTCCCATTTCCTAAAGAAGCAGAGGCGGGCAAGTAAAACGTCTGAGAAATGACACTGAGCGTAAAGCAATCCTGCTCTCCTGCTTCTAACATGGTTTTTTTTTT
>JANVCC010000021.1:2234751-2293987 GCA_025345505.1 Todiramphus chloris collaris
ATCCTGCTCTCCTGCTTCTAACATGGTTTTTTTTTTCTTTTTTTTTTCTTTTTTTTTTTTCTCTTATTATTATTATTTTCTCTTATAATTCTTTTTCCTCTTATTCTTCCTTTCTTAACCTGTTTTCTTCTACCTTTCTGCCCCGCTGCTCAAAAGATAATCCCGCTCGATCGCACCATAATCACAGATCCAATCAAAGACAAAAACATATAGACAGCTGCCTATTAAAAATGACAGGCAGGGCGAATGAAGCCGTAATTAAAGCACGGCACAGCTTCGTAAAGGTGGCTTTGTGCATCCACAGAGGTGGAAGAGTGGCCACGGTGGAGGCTGCTCACATCCTGCCGACCGCCGAAGCCCTGGGTGTTGAAGCCGTCTTGGTGGTGGAGGTGGGAGCACAGGGCTCCCAAATAATGGTCTGTGGTCTAGGGGTGAACTTGTAGAGGAGGGTTAATGGTTGGACACGGTGATCCCAAGGAGCTTTTCCAACCTGAGTGATTCTGTGAAATAACACTTTGCTCCTAATCTTGCTAAAGGGCTTTGCAGCGTGGAGCTAATCGGGCAGCGTGGGGAGGTAGGTGTTATCTCCTTCTGCCCCAAGTCAAATGGCTTGTGGAGCCACTCGTGGAGTCACCAGGGCAGGGGCAGCAAGAGAATATAGAAACAGATGATTTTTTTTGCCTTCTCCTACGTGCTCTCTATTGAAACCATTCCTAACTGCAGACCCAATTCCTTTCCTAAAAAACTGAATGGTGAAATTTGCCCGGATACTGAATGGCAGTCAGTGACGTAACTGCAGCTCCTTCAGCCCACCACTGAGGAACATCTAGCATTTAAGGATTGTTTTATTGCCAGTCAGGGCTTGTTGTCTGCTATGGCTTCAACCAGGCTTTCCATCTCACATTGTAAAATCCAGATTCATGTGACTATCTGGAACTGGCAGGAGCAAGAGATATGTTTATAAATATAAAAAAAAAAACAACCCCAAAACAACAAACCCAACCCTATTTTCCAGCTATTTTTGCTGAGCAGCGAAAGAAAGTCAACCAGCAGCTTACATAACCAGCCTCAGTTAACTGGGGCTGGGCGTCCCTATTATTATTTTTTAAATATTTAATTAATGTTTATAAGAACCTCCCACAAGTTCTTAATGCTCCGTGTTGCACTTGAGTTGCCCTTCGTGGATGAGACTCTAGGAGAACAAGCCCCATACCCATTTTGCAGAGGGGGAGACTGTCAAATGTTAGCAAAAAAACTACCCCAGTTTCTTACACTTTTAAAGCAGCTCCTGTTTTACAAGTGCTTCCCTCAAGCTGTTAAACAGCAGCTGCTTTCTTACAGGATCCACAGCAGAGGGGAACTTGAAAAGATGAAGATGAGAAAAAAGAAGATGAGATGACCTCAGGGGGCTTCTCCCATGAAGAAGATGCCAGGGAGGAACGTGTTATGGAGGGAAAGGAGGCAACAAGGTATCATCACAGATGAAAGGTGTGCAAGAAATGTAACCTATTGACATTAAAACTCAATCTTCCTGGCAGCCGTTTGCCTGGAAACACAGTAAGATGTGTTTATTTTCAGTTCAGTTTAGAGTTGGTGAGGTCTTCTTAACACAAGCTGTAGGACTTGCTAATGCACTCTCCAGCCCAGCAGCTGTAGCTGAAGCAGAAAGGATCTCTTGGCAAAGCCCTTCATTTGGATTTTAAAGTTACTAGTGCAAAAGAAGCAATCTTTAGCAAATTGTCCAGGGCTTATTTTCCTTCCCAGTTAAGAACCTTCCAAAGACCTATCAGGAAGACTCTGGCTCGTGTCATCCTTTAAACTAGTTTTCCACACCGCGTCCTCCTTCTTGCTCATTAGTCTAATGGTGTTTTCACCAACGTTGAGTTTCTCCCTGGGTATTTGCAAGCAGTAAAGCCCTGTGCTGCACAAAGCACCCAACAGCCAGCAACGACAGCCCTGCAGCTGAAGGGAGCGATGGTGACATCAGCTCTGCACACACAGGCCTATTTTTAACTCGGCTTCGTTGAGAGAGGAGGGGGTTTCCTGTGACTGTAATGAGCGGGTGCTTGGCTGCGTGCTACAAATAATTTCTCATGCAAATTTTCCCCAAGGGTGTGCTTAAGGTTCTCTTGTAGCTCTGTATGGAGAAAAGCAAGCCAGCTGTATGGCAACAATAGTTCATTAAGGAAGGAAAAAACCCCAAACCGACGTTAAAAAAAAACCTGATATGGCATCTTCATGACAAAAAGGATGAAATCGTTTTCTCCAGAGAAACAGGCATCTGAAAATAAGGCACCCACTGCAATCTGTGCAACACAGCTCTAATCCATCTAATCCAGAATCTGCAGGAATCTGGGGCAACCTCCCGTGTGCCCTGGGCCGGGCCTGGGGGTTTCTGAAGAGCAGCTACTGAGAACCTCAATTCCCATCCTGCTCCTCTACTACAGGAGAGTAAACTTTCTGTAGCTTACTACAGAACAGCAGTGAGATCTCCATGCCTTCAAAGTCCTGCAACAAACTTCCCAAGACCTTATTGTGCTGCTCAAGACAACAGTGGGAAACATTAACCTAAAAGAACATTTAATTTCATCATTGAATCTTTCTGATAAATGCAGTGAGGGTTCAGTCATCATTTACCCCAAAAGTGGATTAAAATGTGCCCACCCCTGAAATCAAAACAAAGCTTTCCAGCTAATCTCAGTAATAAACAGTCCAGTCATTTCTTTCAGGTCTGAAAATGTATGTGCTGCAGGCAAAAAAATATATTAGAGAAGTCGATTAGCTCAGTACAGTTAATTGATGTCTCCTGTAGCATCCTCAGAATTTAAATTCCACAATTTTAAGACGTAAATTAAATAAAATTAAGAAACATATTTTAATTCTTAATCCCATTGAATATGCACTGTATTTTAAGCATGAGGGAGCCTGAAGTTCACAGTAGACATTTAATGAACAGTCAGATCTGGAAGATATCGTTTGTCATAGCCACAGAAAGAGCTTGGTAAAAACCAAGCCTGACAAGTTAATTAAGTAAATATGAATACACTGGATGGTAAGAACTTTTGCTGGCATTTATGTATTGGTTATTTGCTTTAAATTTCATTTTGACACATAGAAAAAAAAAAAAAAGACAAATAAGAACATCTAAAGCATATAGAATTACAAGTTTGGATTAAAAAAAATATATATTTAAATACTGAGTACTACTGGATGCAATTCTTCATGCTTTCAGTACAAGATTTCCTGCTCAGAAAACTCAGCCAATATTTCTTAGCCTATTTCCACAAAGGGCCTGGCCCTACAACCCTTTAACCCGGTGAGTCATTCCGGATCACGCTCCAGCTTACTCAGGAGGAAGAATGCAGTTCTTGGATCCTTAGCTTCTGACCTCACAAAGTATGATGCAAACTTTACTACCACGAGTGAGAAAACTAAGCGTGGTATCAGGGTGCTGGAATGTCTTGCTGGAAGAGCCGGAGCTCTTGCGCTCCTTCCCGGGAAGCCTCTGCTCCCCGCTGCCTACCGCTTCCATCCACGTGAAAAGCTGCTCAAGTGGAGCAAGTGCTTGCAAGACCCAGGCAGATGTGTGCTGTCTCCTAAAGGGCCGAGCCTGGCAGCGTGCTGAGGCTTCTCCAAACCAGCTCTGTACCTCCAAGCTTCCATTACTGCTTTTTTTTTTTTTCCCCAGAGGGTTAATATTATCAGCGACTGCTGCCAAGAGCTGAACTCCTTGCCTTCACAAAGACCATGAGATGTTTATGGCTGCCTCTCGCTCCTACCCTCCACAGAGGCTGTCAGGCACTGGAATGGGCTGCCCAGGGCAGTGGTGGAGTCCCCATCCCTGGAGGTGTTGAAGAGGTGGTTAGATGGGGTGCTGGGGGACATGGTTTAAGGGGTAGGGTTGGTAGTGTGAGGTTGGTGATTGGACTAGATGCCTTGTGTCTTTTCCAGTCTAGACATTTCTGATTCTATGGGCATGCCCACCCCTATCCTGTACCATACCTATGTGTGCATGCATGTGTATGTTTAAACATATTAAAGGTGGGTTTGTTTGCTTTCTCTTTTCTCAGACTTCAGGAAGCCAGCGGTTTCAAATGCTGCCACGATGGCTGCCAACATTACCCTTTAACAGAGGGGAAAGAGGGAAGATTCTCCTGACATCTCGTGACTCAAGAAGCTGGGAATCAAGATAAAACCTTGACACTCATAAAGAACCTGTGAACACTGGCATCAGCTGAACCAAGCCCCTGGCACAGCTTAGCAATGCCAACATCTTTTGAACTTCTTTTTTTATTTTGAGGTATACTTTTGCTACTGCAAAAGAGCAGCTAATAAGAAACTTGGTATTTTGGTGACATTAAGAACCTGTCATCGTTCCAGTACTAGTGATCTTTCAGAGTAAGAACTGCCTGCCTGCTATTTCACCAAAAATAACATTTTGGTGTGAACCCTGGCTGGTAGTTTGTTGCCATACATCAAAAGTGATGTTCTACAGGAGTTGTCCCAAGCCACAAGGCAATCTCCTGACACCAGAAAGCTGTGTTTCCAGTAGAACCACCTCAACATGAGGAAGAACTTTACTGTAAGAGTTGTAGAGCACCGGAACAGACTCCCCAGAGAGGCTGTGGAGGCTCCTTCTCTGGAGACTTTCAAGTCCTGTCTGCATGCATTTCTGAGTGATCTGCTCTAGTTTTGGCCTTCTCTGGCAGGGGAGTTGGACTCGATGGTCTTCGGAGGTCCCTTCCAACCCCTACCATTCTGTGATAGTGATACTGTGATTTTGTGAACCACATGGCCATGAAACCTCCCTGCACTTGGTGCCTTTGCAGCAGACCCTGTCCAGATCCTCCTCTCAGAATGGAGAACGTAACAGAAAACGTATTGCAGCCTGGGATGCTCTATTCTATAGATAACATCTCTGCTGGGATCAAAGCTGACAGTGAACTGGAGATTCCTTTTCATGCTCTTTCTTTTTAATATCTCCCTGACTGCAGATGTGGGCTCTTCATATTGTTTTGGAGCAGAGACTCTGACTCTGGGCAGATGAGTGGTACTTTCTCAACTCACACATGCGCTCCCAAGGCAGAGTGTTTACCCCTCTTCTTCTGACACGCAAGAACCAGGGGCTGCACTGGTGACTAAAGCAAGAGCCAAGCCTGGAATGGGAGGTTAAACCTCCTGCTAGAAAGTCAGCGGTTTTAGTCATGTTGTAAAATCTCCTGGCATTCCTTTCTGCAAGCTGATCCTGGAGAGATCTGACAGAGCTGAAGAGATGCCAGGCAATGATCTACCACCCTGGCCTTCCTGAAATGTAATCTTCCCCAGCATCTGTAAGCTGTCAAGTCATCCGTGTAGTCCTCACGTATGTGTAATACATCCTTGAGTCATGGCTTTTCTCCTGGGGTTCAAAGCTGTGTTTTCCTGCGGCTCTGAGCACTTTAACCACGCACAACACTGGGATACAGGTCCAAACAAAATAATTGTCTGTTGGCTTCCCTGTTTCTAGAGGACAGCTTACGTCCTGCTCGGCTGAGTGAAAGGAAACGTTTGGGAATCGCCACCAAGAAACTTCTTGGAAGCTGGCAGTCTGAATGCTACAGCTGAATCTGGGCAATCACATGATGATGAGCATAATCAGGACCATACATCTGAAGGATGTCTTCAGCAGTTTCTGGGAAGTTTGGATCTGTCACAAGAATTGCTAAATTTGAAGCAGCCGAGGGCTCTTTCTGTTCAAACCTGTCAATACCTACAGTAAAATTGTTTCTAGATAAATAAATCTATAAACTTTCAATTATCTGGGGTCTTTTCTTCCAGATTTTGGAACCAGATGCAGGGGAAAGGAGGGAGAGGACTTCTTAGAAACTTGGGCTTTTAGACTTTTACCAGCATTAATCTGAGTCCCAAAGAAGTTGTAGCCTAATCATAAATCCACTGAAGTAAATGAAGGCATTTCCATAACAGATTCTGGTGCTGAAATGTTCAGTCTGCATAGAGTTTGAGATGGATGCACCATGTCTAGGACTTTCAGACAACCTCTGGAATGAGTGTGCACTTTTTCCATGTGAGCTGTTCTGCCACAAATTCAATCTCACCGTTGCAGTCACAAGAGAGCAAAGCAGCGCTCAGGAACAGAAGGCAGCTCTTCCTGATGGGATCTGGCTGGTGCCTTATAGACAAGGCAGGGCTGTCTCCAGGCACCTTATCTCCTGGATACAGCTGAAGAAAATGTCATAGAATCAGAGAATGGTAGGGCTTGGAAGGGACCTCCAAAGATCATTGAGTCAAACCCCCCTACCAAAGCAGGATCACCCAGGGCAGCCCACACAGGAACAGATCCAGGGGGGTCTTGAAAGTCTCCAGAGAAGGAGACTCCACAGCCTCTCTGGGCAGCCTGGGCCAGGCTCTGTCACCCTCGCAGGAAAGATGTTTCTCTTCACGTTGAGGTGGAACTTCCTGGGTTCCAGTTTGTGTCCACTGGCCCTTGTCCTACCTCAAGGCACCACTGACAAGAGCCTGGCCCCTTCTCCTTGCCCCCCACCCAGCAGAGATTTGGAACCATTCCCAAGATCCCCTCTCAGGCTTCTCTTCTCCAGGCTAAACAGCCCCAGGGCTCTCAGCCTTTCCTCACAAGAGAGATGTTCCAGTCCCTTCAGCATCCTCCCAGCCTCCCTTGGACTCTCTCCAGTATTTCCCTGTCCCTCTTGAAATGGGGAGCTCAAAACTGAACACAACAGTCCAGATATGGCCTCACCAGGGCAGAGTAGAGAAGGAGGAGAACTTCCCTCAACCTGCTGGTCACGCTCTTCTTTCATGTACCCAAAGTCATTACTTTTGGGACTTTGTCAAACGTTACAAAAGGATCTCCAAGGGTAGCATCCTGAGATGCCAGCTGAAGGCACTGCTGCTAGCAAGCAGTATCTGTAGCTCATGGTTCCTTCTTTTGCAATCCAGTTACCAAAGCCAATACTAAACCTGCTTGTGGTTTCCCACAGTTGTTGATCCTAGGATCTAGACAGAAGGTATACCTTTAATTGGTGATATAATTATTTCCACCAATGTCTGGCTTATGTTGTAGAATCCCATAAACTACATAATTGCCTACAGGCAGCATACGTGTCATTATCCACGTATCACAGGCACAAACCCACATACTCTTTACTGAAGAAGACTTTACTGTCATTTCTGCATCCTTTTCTCTAGAAATTCTCATGGAAATCTGGGGTGCATCAAGAAGACTGTGTCCAGCGGCTCAAGGGAGGTTCCTCTCCCACTCTACTCTGCCCTGGTGAGACCACAGCTGGAGGGTTGTGTCCAGTTCTGGGCTCCCCAGTTCAAGAGGGACAGGGAAATACTGGAGAGAGCCCAAGGGAGGCTGAGAGGATGCTGAAGGGAGTGGAACATCTCTCTGGGGAGGAAAGGCTGAGAGCCCTGGGGCTGTTCAGCCTGGAGAAGAGAAGCCTGAGAGGGGATCTTAGGAATGGTTCCAAATCTCTGCAGGGTGGGGGTCAAGGAGAAGGGGCCAGGCTCTTCCCAGTGGTGCCCTGGGATAGGACGAGGGGCAATGGGCACAAACTGGAACCCAGGAAGTTCCACCTGAACAGGAGGAGAAACTTCTTTGGTGTGAAGGTGCTGGAGCCTGGCCCAGGCTGCCCAGAGAGGCTGTGGAGTCTCCTTCTCTGGAACCTTTCCAACCCCCCCTGGCTCTGTTCCTGTGTGGGCTGCCCTGGGTGATCCTGCTCTGGACTCAATGATCTCCAGAGGTCCCTTCCAAGCCCTACCATTCTCTGATTCTATGAAATACCCTTCAAGTTTTAAAGAGGTACAAATTCTATCTGTTCACTTTTTCCTGACTTCACCCAGAACGAGTGCCTGCCTCATCTAAGAACGAGGCCAGCCCTTACACCCAGCATGCTTCCTGCTCCACATTAATTCTCTCACCTCCATCAGGCACGAGGGGTGGCTTCTCAGAGGCAGGATCATTCTAGGTTGCAATGATAATTCAGGGAATTTTCAGCACGTGATGATATTTGATTAGGTTTTTTTCTTGCTAAAACAGAACAGTTGAGAGGTCACCTTACACTCTGGTAAACGTGGTACTCTGCAAAATAATCAGCTAAAGCTAATGAAAGCTGCAAGCAGTTTTCTACTGAATCCCATATTTTCAGTTTGATTGGCATTTTGGCCTTCCAAGACAGATAACATATGCCACTTGGTATTTACATTAGGATCATCCTACATTCTGAGATTACTGAACACTTGACACGTCCACAACATTCTCTGTAGTCTTTGAAAATTATTTACAGATGACAGGAAGGGATCTGGTGGCCTCTCATATTTGTCTTGAGACTTTTCCAATTACAGAATTCAGGCAGCATGAAAACTTCAGCTGTATCTGCTTAGCCAAAGAAGCTCGTGAGGAAATGCTGTTCAGCAGTCAAGCACAAGAAGCTGTGGGACAACAGAGATATGGAAAAATCATCAGAGGAAGACAAAAAGAAAGCACAACTTTGTGAACACCCAGAAAAATTTTCCTGTTGTAGCTAATACCCTTTCCTCCCCTTCAGAGAGTTGTATTTATGTGATTTCTTTTAGAATTTTTAAAATACAGAGAGATTTTTTTTAAGTATGGTTTCGTTCTTCATTCCTGGCTTCATAGGAATGGAACAGATTGAAGAACTGAAACATGGTGACCTGGTTTGAGTGAGAATGGAACTAATTCTGTTCAGTGATGGTACTCTTCTTGGGGTGATGGTACCCAGCTTGGGTTCTGTTTTGGTTTCTTCTGCAGCTGCCATCCAAGGAGGGCTCTGTCCGTTCTGCCTTCCATCCTGAGCTGGGGGTTCTGAATCCAGCACCAGAATCCAGCTCTTGAACACAGCTCCCAGCTGCTGCTGGGCCCAGGCTGGGACTCTCCCAGTGCCTGCTCCACAGCATCAGTGGTGATGGTGATGGAATTGCCATCAGGGGGGTTGGGTTCGATACTGATTTTGTGTCTACTTGTATATATTCCATTTTTTAATCATTATTTCCATTAAATGTGTCCCAGTTCCCTTCTCTAATGGCTAAGTCTCTCTCCCTTATTCCCTTTCTCTTCCCCTCAGGGGAGGGAAGGGGGGGTTAACAGAGAGTGGCTGTTCCAGGTCTAAGTGGCTGCCCTGACCCTAAACCATGACACATGCATATATCAATTCTTCAGCACTGTGAAGCACTTACCTGCTTATTGCTTTTATACAGTACTTGCAGAAGTGGCCAACAGCTGGAAGAAGGAGTAAGAGGAGCAGTCTGTGGCTGATCTCTTGATCACCTCAGAAAACAAGTGCTTTTATAGCTGAGGGGTTTTTTTCCACATAGATCCTCCTGGGTTCCTATTCAGGGACTTTTACTGATAAGTTTAGAGTACTTTAGGTAAGCAGAGGGCAGTCAGATTACTCTGTTCTGCTGGGCTCCGAGCTGGGAGCTGCCAAAGACCCAGCTCTCTCCTCTGGAGAAGGAAAGCACTGGAGCCACGCTGCAGGGGCAGCAGGCCCAGCATCCCAGACCCGGAGGAAGGACGGCTGGCTGGATAGTTCTCAGATATTGCTGCTAACGGGGAAGCAATAACACTCCCTCTCAGAAGGACAGAAAAAAATGAAGCAAACTGGTCTTCTTTCAGCACGAAGGAGACAGGCACAGAGAGAGGGGTCTCGGCCACACGTCAGGGATTTGTATTCATGAGTCCAGAAGGCCCTGCTTACTCAGCAATCTCTTCTGCAGGGGAAGGAAAAATGCAGAGCCTCCTGCACAGCTCCTGTTAGACCACACTCATGGTTCAGAGCCACCCGACACCCTGGGAGAAGGAGAAAGAATTCAAGCATCTGAAACGATCAGAGTGAGGAGTGTAGCAAAGAACAAGTGAGTTATCAGGCAGTGGCACGTGCTGTAATCGCCAGACGGTACGGAAATAACATCCAGCAGCTGCTGTTTCCCCAGAGTTACCAACTCCAGTTCTCCCCTAGACGTAAGGGAAGAAAGCTGTCTGCTGCCTACAGCTCTGAGATCACAAGCCAAGGGTCTCAGGATTTTTGTCCCAAATATCTGCATTTTATTTCAGTGGTAATAGGAAAAAATATTCATTTGCTTGGTAACTAAAATTTCCCTACCCATCTGCATGCTCCTCAGCGTATGAATAAACGTGGACTGATGGCAGGTGAGTCACAGCAACAATAAAATAATGCTGTTTATCTTTACACGTTAGCTGTTCTGCTGTATGAGAGTCATTCTGCATCACAGAGCCTATAAAGTTAAATGAGATTGTACTGCCACGGGAAGAAATTATTCTGGGACTTTCTTTTCTGCGAAAAAGAGAAATAAAAAAAGAGAGAAAAAAAAACCCCTGCATGTGATTCTAATTTTGATCTTTCTAAGAACATCGATCTTACCTCAGACAAAGTATTAAGCAAATGTTTTCTTGCAAAGGTTTTGGTAACCCACCTGGACCACTGCCTGATATCACCCTGCTAATCTTTGACCACACAGCAACCATAAACCAGACTGGCAGAGGTATGAGTCAATATTCTGCCACTCTGATAACGAGGACAAGACATTTTGGCAAGCTGCCTTGGTTGCTGCTTGTTTACCAAGAAAAGTATTTTAGCAGCAAGCCTGGTCACCTAAAAGCTGGACTCTGCAGGTCTAGCTCCTAGTTCAAGGGCCAGAATCAGGCTCAGAAGAGTCTTGTGAGTCTCTCATTGCTGCTCTAAGTTGTCTTAAGCATTCCTCTGCACAAAAACTGATGATGGCTTTAACCCAACTGTTACCCTTCTGACAGCTCAGTTGCCTCCAGGTTGCAGCCCCCAGCCCCTGCTCTCTCCTAGGTAGGTGAGGGAATAACTAGTTCAAAATTGTGAGGGGAGACAGCACCTCCTGCAAAAGATGGTGCTGTATTTTATGAATAACCTGCTACGCAGCTTTGGGGTGGAATTGCTGCCTTCGGGCAGGAGGGGAAGGCACCGCTGCTCTCCACGTCGGTCATGGTACCGCCTTTCACAGAGTCACAGAATGTTCAGGGTTGGAAGGGACCTCGAGAGCTCATCCAGTCCAACCCCCCTGCCAGAGCAGGGTCACCTCGAGCAGCTCACACAGGAACAGATCCTGGTGGGTTCTGAATGTCTCCAGAGAAGGAGACTCCACAGCCTCTTTGAGTGCTTTGCCCCCACAGCGGCGGGTTCAGAACAGAAATAGCATTTCACCTACAAAGAAATTTGGTGGCTTTGTGTAGGAGGGCTTTCTGATTCTTCCCTTTTCCAAAGGGAAAGCAGGACTGCCTCTTGACAGTGCTTCTGGGTGGCGAAGCCAAAGCCTCGTGCCACACGTTTCAATAGGTAGGTTGTGCATCTTGCAAAGCAGAGTCTTATCAAACTTTCCTTGAAGTACAAGAAGGTAAAAAGCAGAAACGTGGCTCCTTGGAAATGCTGAAGAAACAGTAAACCAAAAAGCAGCAACGGGGCAACCTCTACGGAGGCGGTTATTTGCATTGAGGGAGGCTTTGCCTGGGCTTTCCGTCTACTGCTGGTCAGAAGATGCTATAAATGAGGCAGAACTTCAGGTCTTGAATTCAGAATGAGTAATACGTGGAGACTGTGTGCCCAGAGGGAGGCCCTCAGAAATTCCTGTATTGACACAAAAAGAGTTTGCATAAGACAACTCATCGTTTGTTAGCTGAGGAACATAATGGCACTGATAAGGCCACGGACAGGCTACTGACCAAGCTTTAAACACGGAGACAGAAATTTAGGGTGGTTTTTCAAAGGTATCAGCTGTGAATTCCCAGCCTCAGGGTGAGTCATTTGCACCAGATGCAGCATTTCAAGGAATCACTTCTAGTGAAGTGACTAAAGAGTTGGAGGAGACCCAAGTGCAATGCATTCATCCCATGGGTCAGATGAAAGAAGCTGTTTCTTCAGGGGCTCCAGGCCAGATGGTATTTGCAGATGATGTAGAGACAAAGGCCAAAGGAGGTGGAGCTGCCCAAATGGAGTGAAGCCTCACCCAGGAAAGCAGGAGCTGCAGAGATGTTGGCACACAAGGACCGGAGCAACACGTATGAAGAACTGTCCGGGCGCCTGCAGAAATCAACCGCTGAAAAGGGTTGTGATTTGGTGAAAATATGATCCACAAAACATGCTTGGGGGCTGAAGGGGAAGAAAACGTACTCCCAGAATAACACCGGGAGCTACTAATGGCCAGCTGATGCTGACACCAAAAGAAATCAATCTCCCACCAAATCTGGTGCGTGTGAAAACTCAGTGGATTACGCTGTGTGATCAGTATTCCTGTTGCTGTTGTACTGAGAGCCACCTTTGTCTAGGGACCCTGGAGGGGTTCTGGGCTGCTGAAGCAACTACATGTGCTTTGGAGCAGAACTGGATCCCTCCACAGAAAACTGGCAGGAAGAGAGGTGGCTCCAGGGAGTTCTTTGGGCTTCAGGTGGTTTTGGAATGAGTGTGGAGTGACAAAGATGAATCGCTCCCCACGATGGCTCTAAACTAGGTCATTGTGCAATAATATGCCCAAGTGAACCTGTTGGAGTATTTGGAGCTGCAGCTGTGCTGTCAGGTTTTCTCCTCAGTGTGCTGCCTCAGATGGCATCAAAAGCTGAGCTCTAAGTAAGAATGAAAAATGTCATCGATAAGGACAAAAGCCAAACGTTTCGCAGCACGGCACGGCAAAGACGTGTGAAACATCCCACTTTGTCTAGAGATTAGAAGCCAAAGACTAGAGGCTACTGCTCTAATGCAACCAGTTTTTCTCAAATTCCCAAGGAATTGAGCGATGCAGCTCATCGGGTCTCATGCCACAATATGTCCTTCCAGCTTTGTTTCTTTCCTAGTCACAGTGGATGGCTGTGAGGGATTGCACTGGACGGTGAAAAATGGCCTGACTGCACCTACATCATCTTGAGCTTCCCATATTGCAACTATTAAAGAAAAAAAACCCCACACAGCCAACCCTGAGTGACTTCCCCAGCAACTGAGTCCAAGCTTTGCAGTAGCTGCGAGAAAGGCAGTTCAAAGTAGCGGCACATTTCCCTGCACTCAGGAGCTGGATGTCTTACTGGTTTTGAGAGTCTGGGTCATCCAGTTACACTGAGACTGACATATTAAAGACAGGGCAGAAAGCACTGCAAGTTCTGCAGAGTGCCTTTCATATTCAGGTGTCAGTTTTGCAGAGGATGAGAAATGGTCTAACTCAAGAGATCAGAAACTGAAGACACACGAGGAAACTCACAGGAGGAAGGTCCAGGTGGAAAGATCCCTGAAGCTGTTTTAGATTGGTTAAGGTTTAACTCGCTGGGGGTGTCATTGGCTTCTGCACTGAAGCCTTCAAGAGATAAACTGCATGCACTTTAATGGGTGAGGAGAAGCAAAGAAGTTGGGCTTTTACTCCAAGTGCTCCTCTAAGCCTTGGGCTTCTACATGGGAATGACAAAACAACCTGGTGCAGGACATCTTTACATAGATAAAACTGTGCCTGTCATAAAGTCTTCAGTGCTAAAAGTATTCCAGAGATATTTGCTTTATTCCACAGCTGATCCCAGCTGACTAAGAGCAACAACAGGAGTTTCACAGTGCACCACCCAACCTCTCTTCAAGATCAGTCCTATAAGCTCTAGGATCTGTCTGCACAAGGATAACACTTCATGCTTGCCTAACTACACAGAGCTACTAATAAAAAAGTTCAGCCTACAAATTGACCGTGTTGTACAAGTAATAAACAGCCACCTGAACTAGGGCCTTATCCCTCACCACTGGTTCCGTGGGGGAAAGCAGCACCTCTGGTCCCCAGTCCTGTAGCTGCCTGGCTGAACGGGGCTTGGGAGCACTGAGAAGCTACTGCTGCCTAGGAGGAAGGGTGTGCCTGGCATTAGTCACCAGCAACCCGGTCTGAATCACTCGGTGAGTCCTGATTCAGCAAATTAAACATTGCTGTGAAAGAGGAGATGGGTCCTCAGCAACTCTGCACCGCTGTGAAAAAGTGCTGGGAAACCTGAGGGGACTCCAGTGACGTGGCTCTGGAGATCCAGCAGGACCTGGGATGGGCCACCCAGTCCCCATGAGCCTGGACCCAGCTGTGGGGCACTGGTGTGCCAGGGGAGGATATCCTATTTCTGGGGAGGGCAGCAACCACAAGAAGTGTCTGAGCTGGCCCTGGGAGCCCAAGGCCACGTTCAGAGTTTGCTTTTCCCCAGCTATTTTCGCTCACCCCGAGCAGAGGAGATGAAGGCTCACGCTTGGGTCTCCGGTGCCCGAGAACGACGGCCCACAATTACGCAAAGCAAAGGCGGGTTTGGGGAATGCCACATCAGCAATCCTCCTGGGGTGCCTGGAGGATTAGTGCCAGCGCTGCCTGATGTTTACGTAAGAGGATTTGAGCTGTGCTTCCTAGTGTGATTCATAGGGCTCTGCCCTGCTGGAGTAGCTACAAGTTAATTCCTGGGCTTCTGCATGCGGTCCTGGTACTGCACTTCTGACAGCATCGGTAACAGGGACGCTGCAGCAGGAGTCACAGGCCAATTTTAACACAGCTATTTTTAATTGGCATTTTTGTTTTTTTCCAGATTTCTCCTAACCGTATTTTTGAGCTTACAATCTTAATTTCCAACTGCAAATCCCGCTTGCTTTATTTAGATGGAAACCAGAACACTACCATTTGGAAATGCAGAGCTGCCAGCACTCTTTAAACACCCTCCTTGAAATACGTAGGTTTGCAAAAATGAAACTAGTGCCCCTGTATTTTGGAGAGCTAAAAATGAGCCTGGTTTCAAAGTTACGAAGCATGAAAAGAAATGAAATGTTAAACTAGAAATAAATCAGTTTTCGCTTGTGCTCCAGCGACTGGCACAACTTTCTACAGAGGTAGCCACTGGGTACCAACGCGTTTATCAAGGACCAAAGGCATTAAAAGAGTGAAATCTTCACAGAACGTCACCATAGCACTAGGTCTGGGTTGGGTTTCGTTTGTTTGTTTTGCTTTTGGTTTTTTGTTTGGTTTTTTATTTAATTAGGGAGCATAGTTTAAAAAATCTGCTTTCTCATCTCTTTTCTTAGGGATTTATAGGTTTTCTGTTCAAAGCTTTGGTGTTCCCCCTTCCTGCCTTTCAGGCAGTGTGTCCATTTCATATCTCAGTTTTCTGACTTCAAACAGATCACAAGACTTATAAATCACAGAATCATTTAGGTTGGAAAAGCCCCTTGGGATCATCGTGTCCAACCATCAGCCCTACTCTACAAGTTCACCCCTAGACCACGTCCCCCAACACCACATCCAAGCGATGTTTAAACCCATCAGGGATGGGGACTCAGCCCCCTCCCTGGGCAGCCCATTCCAATATTTCACTGCCCTTTCCGTGAAGAATTTTTCCCTAGTGTCCAGTCTAACCCTGCCTTGTTTCAGCTTGAGGCCATTCCCTCTGGTTCTGTCCCTGATCACCTGAGAGCAGAGCCCAGCACCAGCCTCTCTGCAATGTCCTGTCAGGGAGTTGGAGAGAGTGATGAGGGCTCCCCTCAACCTCCTCTTCCTCAAACTAAACAGACCCAGCTCCTTCAAACACTCCTCAAAATCACACGAGAATGTCACAAAGCTTCACTCAGCAATATTTTGAAGTGTTTTCTCTTCCCTATATTTTAGGAGGGATGTGAAGGTAAACCAGAAGGAACAGTAAATAACCATGTTTCAAGCAGGATCAAAAGTTTACTTCAAGTTGTGTCCATGACCAGCCCTCACTGGGCTCTGAGTCTTGATGATGATACCGAGTGATCTTTGCTATTCTACGTTTTCATGCAGCTTTAATGTTAAAATGTGGGTTGTCGTGGCAAGTACGTACTTTAGCAGCTCATTTGTCTTGGTTTGCTCTTCTTCTTGCAGCTTCATTTGTTTGTTTCGTTTTTAAACGCGGTGCGGCTTTCTGGATCCTTCCAACATCAGCAGCTGTTGCTGAAGGGAGAAGCTGGACTCCTCAGATCAGTCTGTGCCACTGTTTGCCCAAATGGTTCTCTGGGGATGTTTCTGTCACTAGTGTTTCCAGGAACGCAGACTGATGGCTGGGCTGGCTGCACAATCCCCAGAAAGGGGGGATCAAGTTGGATCAAGTTGAGTCACAGTCAGGTTACAGATTTTCTGCGAGACTCTCTGCTTCGGGGGTTTTCCAAGAATTTGTAAACATACTTTTTTCAGCTCCTCCCTCTATGACCATCTCCTCCCCATTTGCCACCTAAATAATTTCTTCACAAATAAGTAAGGGTTTTGTTGCTTACGGCTTATTGTGGAGCTACAAGAAACCCATTTCTCTTTGAAAAGCGTAAAATCATTTCAGCCATTTTATATTTTCCCATTTAGAGTTGCTCTGCTTTTAATTGTTTGGGTTTTTTCTTTCATTTCAATATATTGTCATTTTTACAGTTTAGTTGAAAAACCCCAAGGGATTATATACTATGGAATATGTAATTCTATACTAAGAGAGTGACTCTCACAAGAATGATTTGCTTCCACCATCAGCATCGCACCGCTGCAGTTTCAGTTTTCCTCTGCGTCCCAGTCGCTCATCACGGAGTAGGACTGGGCAAGCAACTCCCCACACCCACCCACGCAGACGTAACCACCAAGGTATCTCTAAGGTCTTTTAATATTTCAGTGAGGGCATCAGTTCCCACATGCTCTGTCCTTGCTGGGTTCTCAATTCTCCCCTGGTAGATTTTTCTGGTAGATGAAATTCCACCTCCGTCCCGATGCACGGCCAGATGTCTACACCTCAGTTCAGACAAGCAAGCCTCACAGCTTTTGTGTTGCTGCTGAGAGAGCAGCACCTGCAAGAGCAGCTGGTTCTTATCAAAAACAAACTTCTTCACAGAATTTTACTTATTCAGGAGCATCAGCTCAAGCTTCCTTGGCCCTTCCACCTACTGCAGCTCCTCAGGCTTCCTTGGCCCTTCCACCTACTGCAGCTCCTCGTGCAGGGCAGTGCTTCATCTTTTGAATAGTTTTGTACTCTGGTGTGTAACAAAGGACTGGGATGTCTGACACTCAGCCATAACTTAGCTTACGCAGACTGGGATTTGACTGACCCTAGAAACAGTTCTGCAGGACAGGAAGACATGCTGGCCCACTCAGGATGAGCCGGCACTGGGAACTGCAGCCAATTCCTGAAGCACCAGCTCTATCTCCTTTGTGGGACTGAGCAGCCCAATGCTGTTACCTCTTGCAAGAGCTGTGTTACTCTTGTCCCACTCAGCAGGTGTCACTTCTCTTTTTTCTGCCCTGCCAGATCTGGTATCTCCTCTGAAGGGTGAAAGGGAGGAGACAAGACTCATGAGCTCGGTACCTCGGCTCTGCAGACCACACTCTTTTCCCCAGAGCCTACAGCACAAAAAAGGACAGAAGCAGCACATTTTAAATGAAGATGGGGAGATCACAAATATATATGCAAGCTGAGGGAACAGAGCCTTGAATGATCATACCAGTAGAGTCTACAGACCTTGGGGCTAACCCTCACCTGTAAATCCCTCTGTATTACTCTTGAAAGCCTTTATTTCCCAGTGTGAGACGTGAGATAATAAGCACTTGGAGACATATTCAAGTGATGTCAATCAGTGCACAGCAATGAAATACCAGGGAAGGTCCTTCCAAAACTACAGAGCTGCACTGTAAGAGTCTTGCCTAGCTTTTGGGCTGATCTGTCTTTTTGTTTCTATTTTAAGAACTGAAAGACATGCTTACCCACAGCAGCAAAGGGGAAATCGGACAACAGCGAAGAGCAATCATTTTATACAATCCAATCCAGAAACAGAAATGAAAGAGACAGCAGAAGACCAAAAAAAGAAGAAGTGTACACCCGAGAGACTGTGCCCAAAATGCCAGTACTAATGATAACACAGGCTACCTGAAAGGACAGGAAAATCCAGACGTGCACCTACTCAGTCTTCATATCATGTAGCATATGACTCAGTTAAGATGGAGAAAATATCTAGAGCTGTCTGGAGGGTAAAGAGAAGCTAACCATCAAACTACACAAGCTCCTCCAGAAAAGAGATTGTAAAAAGATGGAGAAGACACACCACAAGCACACAAAGCAGGAAGAAGTGGATGGAGCTACTGTCAAATTTTTAAGGCATTTAATCAAATTCTACCAGCAGAATTTCATCGAGCAGGTTGATCTCCACACAGATATCTCTGACTTCAGTCTTCTTCTCTGAGGATCAGGTGCCCAGGCAGGAACCGGAATCCACAGCGCCCATCGTGTGACCTTTTGGCACGGCCTCATCTGTTTCTTTGCTCAGCTCATCAACTGAAATGAACAGCACCTCACAAAAATGCCCTCTTATGCCATAGGGATATCTGGGTTCCACATGCAGTGGCAAGTAATCTGTGACTGAATAAACTCGGGCCAAGAATTCTGGATGGAAGCGTCTGTGCCTGGGCTTCTCAATCTGCACGGAGACAAGTGGAGAAATGATCAAACAAGCAGAACATTTTCAAATCACCATGAAAATCACTCACACTTCACCAGTCTGAGGATTAATTAACAGCTTTTCAGCCAGGCACGGATCCCCTTCGGCAGTGGCACATCACTGCAGTGTTGTTGGATGTGCTCCTCAGAAAAGATGCACGTAGCTGAGGGGATCACCATTTTGGTAGAATCCCATTTAACCAAAAGAACAGATTCACAAATGTCAACACCCAGCTTTAGGATCTTAAGAAGGCAGCCTGTGTATCTTTGGGCCTGTGTATCTTGTATTTGGTTGGTCACTGCCCTGTTTGGGTCCATTCATTTTCTGTTTCTTCCTCTTTTCTCTGTCTTTCCAACAAAACAGTGGATTCTCTCTGCAGTCGAGGGTGGTTTTGCACCAGATGTCTGCTCTTCCAGCAGAAAAACCAACACAGAGAATTTACAACACAATTAATAGCTATCTAGCGTGACTCTGTGGGTAGCACACTACAATACCACGTCAGCAGTCCTGGTTTTCTACCAGACTGTCATTGAGAGGAGCCCTGGGTTACACAGTTCCAGAGTTGCCCAATCAGCATGGAGGACGGGGGGAAGAAATCTCACACACCTTGCCGTCACACCAAAACACCCACCCACCTCACCAGAAACTGTGCCAGGCTGCCCCAGCAGCTGCTAAGGAGGCAGTGCTACTGTGCTTGCAGCAAAAGGGGGCTGTGGTGCTGCACCCCTGGGAAGTCTGGAGAGCAAGAGCAACAAGGCACCTAACAAAACACAGGGGTGAAGGGGAGCAGTCCCCTTTGCTGACAGCGCCCGAGCGTGGAGATAACCTGGTGCTGAAGTCTTCTGCTACGTTGGACTTTGCGTTGAGATTCAGCCCTTTGCGCTGTGTCTCCAGGTTTGAGATGTCCCGGTGCTCAGCATTGCCTGGGGTAGGGTGCGAGGACACCGACAGAGAGTTAGGCCAAGTAACTCAGGACAGGGAGCTCCTGTCACTATTCTACAGCCACACAACACCCATTTCTAGCCAGCCTCCTCCGCGTGCCTTCACCAGTTACATATCAAACCTATAAGCCAGACGCAACTCCTTAGGTGATCCCCGATCAAACCAGCCCTCTCTGGTGTGTAACAAAGGACTGGGATGTCTGACACTCAGCCGTAACCACCTGCCAGGGTCACAGCAGGAGAGAGGGGCTGTGAGAAGCCAACTGCACAGCAGCGATGCAGCAGCAGGGAAACGCGAAGCGGCGATCAGATGGAGGAGGCTAACGCTCAGCGCACGCGACTTTCGAGGTGCTGTGGGTCCCCACAGCAACAGTTTGCACGGCAGCTCACGATAGTGGTACTACAGCTACCACTGATTGCCAGCAAAACCTTGCATCAGTTCCTCTATTAGAGGAAACCAGCAAATCAAAACCACCCAGAGCGTCACGGATTTTATCACAGCGAAGCTGAAAGGATCTCACAGGGCAAGTGCGTATCAGAAATCACGAGCCTGATGGGAAGGTGATCATCCCTTTCTCTGAGCAAGCGGCTTCTGCATCATTGCATTTAGTTCATAAAAATGTAAAATTCTTAAAGAAATTAAGGATTTTTTTTTTTCTCAGTGGGTTAACAAAAATTATATGACAAATCTTGGATTTTAATTTAGGAATACGATTAGCCGAGTGATTAAGTGAACAGAAAATAGAAGTAAAACAAATAATAAAAAAGCAAATTTTCTGCTGTTTATCTAGAAAATAAAGTCAATAAGTGAAAAGCAAAAAAGTTCACTAAATATAAATCTTGTAGGTGATCTTGAATATTAAAACTGGACCAGAGCATCTCTCTTATGAGGAAATGTTGAGAGACCTGGGACTATGTAGCCTGGAGAAGAGAAGACAGAGAAGACTGAGAAGAGACCTTATCAATGCCTGTAAATATCTAAAGGGTGGGTGCAAGGGGGATGGAGCTGGACTCTCGTCAGTGGTGCCCTGTGACAGGACAAGGGGCAATCAGCACAAGCTGGAACACAGGAGGTTCCACCTAGTATGAGGAAAAACTTACTTTTTGTGAAGGTGATGAATCCTGGCCCAGGCTGCCCAGGGAGGCTGTGGAGTCTCCTTCTCTGGAGAGATTCAAACCCCATTTGGATGCCATCCTGGGTAACGTGCTCTGGGCAAACCCGCTTTGGTGGGGGGGCTGGACTAGATGATCTCTAGAGGTCCCTTCCAACTCTGCTCAGTTTGTGATTCTATGAATCCAAATATATCATATCTACTCTCTTTTCTTCATGCATAGGTTTTGCAGTGCCACAAATAAAATGTTGGCAACAAATGACTCGAAGCTGGCACGGACAATGAAGGGGGGAAGAGTTTTAGGGTGCTCCAAAACGTAACCAAGTGAGGCAAAGCACTGAAGCGATGCAAACTCATTTTGGCAGCTCAAGCTTACTGAAATATCCCTGAAAGGACAACTTTTCCCTAGCAGACTCCGTGCTGGCACACGCGTCGCTTCTGTGCAATCCATCATAACGTCGAGGCAAATGAGGCAATTTAAGGAACAGCAGCAAGAATTATCTGGAAGAGTGATTTTATACAGAAAGGTTAAAAGAGCTTAATAGATCTAGTTTTGTTAGAGCAGAGGTAGGCAGAGGCACATCTCCAGCCAGCAAATGCTTAAATAATGCAAACCTTAAGGATGGGGAGGAAATACTTGGGGTTATATATGTGAGAACAAGTAGGAGTAAATGAAATGAGGGTGCAGAAAGACTGAGTATCAGAAAATCTTGGCAGTGCACAGCAGAGCTTGTGCAAATTTTTCAGAGGAAGTGGTGGGAATTCTTTCAGTTATTTAAAAACAGAATTTGAAAAATACTAATAAACAAGCTACCAGGAGTAAGCCTGTACTAGGAAGAAAGCTGACGGGATGATTAACAACCTCCTCTCTCTCCATTTCTTTCTTTGCCTGGTTTGTTTGCAACCAGTTGGCAATGTACAACACTTGGTAGAAGCAAAGAGAAAGTAACGTGGGGCACATTCACAGCAGAAATCTCAATGCCATTGTAAGAGACTCTGTGAGTTCCTGCCCTCCCAGCAGAACCTGAGAAAGGGACTTCACAAACATTTCTCATTTATTGAAGTGCAACACCACCTGGAATTGATCCGTGTCCCACTGAAGAGGCAATCCCCTGCAAGATGCAAGGTGGTTCAAACACTTATTATGGCTTTTGGAGCCTGGCAGATAACCTCTGATGAGTACTAGCAATGGAAGAGGTTACAGCTTCTACCCAACCGCTCTGCCACTCTCCCAGAAGTTTCTGCCTCCATAGCAAAGGTGGCAGGACAGAAACCACACATCTGTATTTTAGCAGTTCTGGTTCCTCTCCCAGCAAAAGAGCAGAAAGTCTCAACTTCTACGGCACTTGTGTGCTCCTGACACATCGGTGTGCTTAGAAAAAATACTTTAAACTACCAGAGCTCAGTAAATGTCACAGTCTTTAAGTACACTGAAGGTAGGCAAGGCTGAAAGCAGCCCAACCATACCTCTTCTGGCATTAAATCGGCTCTGGTTTAGCAGTCATGCTAACAAAGCTGATGACAGCTGCAGAATTCAGAGTATGGCTCCCCTTTTCAAAGGCTTCTCCAGTACCACCGGGCATTTCTTCATCTGATGAACCAGCTGCTGAAGTTGAGTGTCTACGTATTCATGCAGTATCTGTTCATCAACACATTTCCATAAGCAATATATTCTGTCTCATCACAGTTTATTATAAGAAGGGGGAGAGGGGGAGGTTAGTATAGGAATTGGTTTTAAAAGACCAGTTCAATAGGCTCCAGCAGCACTGCAGTATCAAAACGTTGGTATTTCTGTGCACTGCTTGCATAAACCAAGCGACTTGAAGAGCCTCAGACACGTATGAAATAATACAAGCCAGATTAATCTGGAAAGAAATTAACAGAATGCTTTTTCTTTATCTTTTACAGACATTGAACCATATTGTATTGTTTCCTCCTGCACAGAAAACAGTGGGAGTTCTGAACAAAGATGAAAGGGAGAATATGGACTGCGAGCTATTTGTTTTCTACACATCTAATAATATCTTTTAAAACGGGCATCCTGTATACAGAGCAATGAAAATCTGCCTGTATTTTAATGCTGTAAGGTTTAAGATTCATACATACCATAATGGTAGGACTCACAGTTGTTCTCTCATTTCTACCATGGCCTTTTTTTTTTTTTTTTATTGCATCTTTTGCATTTCCATTTTTACTCCGAGGCAGATTTTTGCCATCCTTACATCTTCATTTCATTAGAGCTCTCATTCATTTCTGCAGGTCGGGTGCTCTGCAGCATGAACTAGAGTGAGGAAGCCTGGCTGCTCAGTTGTGCAACACTGGGTTTGAAATATGAGAAACAGAAAATAGCTGACTTCTTTCTCCTGAAAAGTAATGCAAGTACAGAAAAAGCCTAGCTGAAAAGGTAAAATCAAAATCATGCAGGGTCCACTGTAATATAGAAGCAGCACTAACTACTGTTTGTCCTGAGTTCTTTGGTGTACATACCTATCCCCCACAGCAGCCAACACATGGGCTTCTGCTCACAGCAGTGATTGAGCTTTGTATTTACCGTGGTTTGGGTGGCTCTGAAAACCGTGAAGAGACTCATGCTCCTAAGTCACTGATTCCTGTATGTCCTTTTTCAATGGGGTGATCAGAGGATTATGCAAATTTGAAAGATTAGTAATTACACCAAAGCCATTAACATGATTTCTCACACGTCTTCTGCAAATGATCACTATTGCTGGGGAAGGCGTCGACCTGGTGTTTCTAACTTTCCATTTCTCCCCTGAAAATAAACCTAGTCGATGCTGTGGCCATAGTTCAAGAAAACAGGATTTCAAGGTGTCTTTAGAGCATTCTGACAAGAAAGAACGGGGTATTTTATGATTGTGTAAAAGCTGTAATAACTGTTACTATTTTTACTTAGGCTGTGCCTTAGTCAGTCCCTTACAGGATCTGGATCTATTACACTCTCCACATCTATCATGCTGTGGTGACAGCTGAAATTCAACCACGTGTTCAAGCATTTCAAGCACAAGGTAACATGTTGGTCACGTAGGGAAATGGATGATTAAGGAATAGGCCACGAGCGCACACAGCTTTTTACTCTCAAAAGCTAAGCCAGTCATCAGTGATGAGAGACTGTTTGTACTACAGACTTTTCCCCTCTGCTGCTGTACCCAAGATGACTTTGGCAGTATCAGTTGCGATCTCGGTGAGCGGATAGCCAGCAAAGCTACAGCTGCAGTTCACATCTCTTATCAGCAGCCTTGCCATGCTGCACGGCTGGTATCACAGCTCCTTTCAGCACTGGTGAGATGTACTCCTAGAATTGCCAGGGTTGGAAGGGACCTCAAAGCTCATCCAGTTCCAACCCCCCTGCCATGGGCAGGGACACCTCCCACTAGAGCAGGTTGCTCACAGCCCCAGCCAGCCTGGCCTTAAACACTTCCAAGGATGGGGCTTCCACCACCTCTCTGGGCAACCTGTGCCAGTGTCTCACCATTTACCAGTGTCATGTTCTGCCTGCTCAACAGACACCAAGCTCCTGCTTTGCACAATGTGCCCTCTCCCCAGCTGCAAACGGCTCGCCCCTGCCACAGCTTTGTGAGTTTCACAAAGGCTCTATGGCCACCCGTGGTCACTGAGAGGTCGCTGAGCAGCAGCAGGCACGTTAGGACTCCCTTGCTCCAGCACAGGGCCTGCCCCGCGGCCTTAGGCATTCAAATACCTCACCACCCTGGGGTTTTATTGCTGCCGCACGGACAGGCCCGGACAGGCCCAGCAGCGGAGGGCGGGAGCGGGAGGGCCGCTACCGACGCCCTCGCCTCACAGAATTCCCGGATCCAGCAACGCGGCCCTGGGGCGGGAAGCTGAGGCCCGGGAGAAGGCCCCGCACACCGCAGGGAAACGGCCCCACCGCAGCAGCAGCGGCTCCCAGCTCAGCCACCCGCCCGCCACCATCTTGAAAGCGGGCAGGAGGAGCCCCGACTCCCTGCGCAGGGAAACAACGGGAGCGGCACGGCCCCTAAACCCTGCCCGAGTCGGGGAAGCGGAGAGCGCTAAAAAGACCGGATGACCCCGACAGGAACAGCCTCTCCGCGCCTGCGGGGACCGGAAGCCACGCTCAAAACCAGAACAAATCAACCCCCCCAAGCCAACCCGCTGCCCCGGGCAGCAGAAAGGCAGCGCTTTTGCCCGCACTTAAGATGGCTCCCGCTGCCGCCCTCGCTCCGTGACCCCGCCCCTCAGGGGGTTACCCCGGCAGAGGGCGGGGCGGCAGCAGGCGCGCGCGCGCTCCCGCGCAACGTCACCAGCGCGCTCCCCTCCCCTCCCCCCCCCGTGCCCCCCCCGTCCGGCGCGCCCGCCCCTGGCGGGCCCCCCCCCCCCCGCCCCGCCCCCCCCCCCCCCCCCTTCCCCCCTTCCCCCTCCCCCCTCCCCTCTCCCCTCCCTCCTCGTTCCCCGAGCTCCTCCGCGCCCGCGCCGCGGCCCAGCCGGAGACCCGGCGGACCCGCACCCGGCTGCGGCAGCGCGATGACGGCGCGGCGGGAGGCGGCGGCCGCTGCTGCTGCTGCTGCTCCCGGTTGTTCCGCCTGCCCCGGCTCCCCCGGCTGCCCCTTCAGCTGGGCGGCTGCCTGGCGGGGCGCGGCGCTGCGCTTCGCCTTGGCGCTGCTGCTCCACACGGCGCGGGCCGAGAAGGAAGGTGAGCGCCGCGTTTCCTTTCCTTTTCTTGTCCTTCCCTTCCTCCTCCTCCTCCTCCTCTTCTTCCTCCTTCGCCGGGGAGAGGGGGGGGGGCGGCTGCTGAAGCTGCTCCGCCGGGTCCCGCTGCGCTCCGTGCGGGGAGCCGCTGGCTGCGCGTCCGGCCCGGCCTCGCCTCCTGCCCCGAGCCGCCGCCGGGCTCCGCGGGTGCGTGTGGTGCCCGGAGGGGGGGCGGGGGGGAAGGGACTCGCTGCCTTCGGGGTGAACTCGCTGGGGGTTCCTCCTCCTTGACAGCGGCAGGGATGGAGCTGGAGCTGCCCTTTAAATAGGGGAGAGGAGAAAGGAACAACGTAAAGAAAGAAAAGGCTTTCTCGCGTCGAGCTGCTTCCCCCGCGGCAGGTTTCCAGCAGGAGACCGAGCCAAGCCAAACAGGCGGGCAAACCTGCCTTGAGAAAGGGCATGAAAAAGCCGACGCTGGGAAGCGACAGCGAGACCCTCGCCCCCCCCCCCCCCTTCCCTCCCCGAACTTCTGCCGTCTTCGGGAGGTCCATGGTCTTCCCTTCCAACTCCAGTGAAAGTCGCGGGAGGGCTTTCCAACTGCCAGCGCCTGTGATTTTGGCACGTTGTCTCTTCATTGTGGTTTTAACAAGGGAAAAAAGCCCCGGGCGGAACACCTCAGCCTGTTCCCAGTCCGTAGCGTTGCTGAGAACGGCTTTCAAGCCTTGCCCGGGTGCGGGCTCACGGTCTCCTTAAAAGCAGTGTAATAACGCGGTGCAGGAGCAGGAGGAACAGATTCGCTTTGTCTGACACGAGGATTTACTTTTCCTAGCGAGCTGCCGTGCTGGAGGAGGCTGTGTTAGAAGGAGATGGCAACATCAGTCCAGGGGGGGTGAAACGGAGTAAAGCCGAGTGAGAAGGGTGGGGAAGAGTTTAGCTGGGAGGTTGTAGTCATGTCTCTAGGCCGGATTTGGAGGCAGAATCCTAATAATGCATGTAGCAGAATAAATGTAGATACGCCTCTAATTTGCTACCGAAGGGCTCTACCCTTCAAACGAATTTCCTAGTAACTTGTTTCTGCAACTGTAACGATATTGAGGTGATTAAAGCCCCATCAGTTTTGTGTCACAGGCACTCTTGTCGCTGGACTTAGTCACCAGAGAGTTCAACATGTAGGAAACAATGTCGAGAAGATACCGTATCCTCCGAGCGATGGGAGTGTGAATCTGCCAGCTCAGTCTGTAGTGTCTTGAGGGTACTACAACAGTTCAAATGCCTCAGAAATAACCTAATTTTGAGCTCTGATTTTTGCCACATTCCTTTACAAGTTAAGAGCTTATATGACTTGATAAGCTTTATCTGTGATTTCATGTACCAGGACGATGGAACTGATTCATGCCCTAAAGGTTGTGAAAGCTGGGGCCGTGGTCTGGCTTTGTTCAGTTGTGAAGGTGATGCTGGGTTTTCTCCGTGGGCTTCCTAGGTAAACAAAGGCAGGTTTAGGTTGACAGAGTATGAACAGCTGGAATAGAATTCCTGCAAGAAAACGGACAAGTTTCTGCTGACACCATTCCCTTCTGTTGATAGTTTGTTACTCAAAGCTTATACCAGCAATCCTCAAAGCTTATCCCACCAACACTTCTGTCATTTTCAAAAAGCAATTTTGATTCCCACACAGAACACAGATATTTTTCAGTCTTTTCTGGTTTCTGACGCTCATTTTTCTTCCCAGTATGTCTCGGTTTGGTGTTTGGGTCTTCTTTTTTTCCTTTAGTTTGTTTTTTAAATTCATCTTTTATGGACTCTTTAGAAGAATTCTTTGTCACAGGCTGGAAACTGTTGGCTTGGAGTCTTCCTTTTGCTGAGTGCAGTGCCAGGTTATAGCCTGGGTAAAAGAACAGTGGAGTTTTAAAGTAAGACAAAGAAGTGACTTGTGAGATCTAGTCCCCCTGATTTTAAACTCCAGTCTAAGGGCCAGTCTTCAAGGGGCAGGAACTGAGCATGGGAGAGGAAGGACCAGCTTGGAGGCCTTTAGTCCAGGTGGGGAGAGGAAGGACCAGCTTGGAGTCTTTTAGACCAGGTGGGGAGAGGAAGGACCAGCTTGGAGGCCTTTAGACCAGGTGGGAACTCAGAATGAAACAGGAGCTCAGAAGAAGGAAGGGGAGGATGTTTTGGCCTCTGTCCTTCAGCAGCTTATCTTCTACCCACTTGTGTCAAGTTAAACATAGTAAACCACAGTTTTAAGGAAAAAAGAAATAACCTGGAAGTAAGGAAATAGCCAGGAATAACCTTTACATCTCCTAAACATGGACTTAGATGTTTCGTTACAGCTGCAGGAAGAAAGGTGAGGAGGAGAAGGCTTAGAACCGAGCTGGTGCATTCTTGCTCCTGGGCTGTTTCTACGCTGCTGAGTGGAAGGTGACCGTAGTAAGCCACACAGCAGTGTATATTCCAGACAAGTTGCTACAGGGAGGGAGGATAAAAAGACAGAAAAGGTGCTCAGGTGAATGATGGGAGAGGAGAGCAGATCAGAATATCATAAAATAAAGTGGCAAATGAAGGCAGAGGACACTATTTTCTTCTTACCTTGCATGTATGTGAGGAGAAACTGGGGGAAGGATGGAGCAGATGCACAGGAGAGCAATGCTGGCTTCATGCTTCCGTGGAGAAGGAGCAGCAAGCAGTTCTTTATGGAGCTGTCACCAGCAGGAGGAAGATTGATGCTGGAGCCTTGCAGATTGACGGGACTCTGCTTCTAGTCTCCATCTTAGTTCAGAGAGTTTGAAGGTAAAACTGTAACGTAAACAGCTTTGCCGTTTGGCTAAAAGCAGAAAGCAAAACCGGGGTCCTTTGTGTACACAGACTGGAAATGAAGCCCGTGGGGAGCGGTGATGTTGCCGTAGGCTCTGAGAAATAGAACTCCTGGGAAGTATCTGGTATCTGAACAAATACGAGAGCAGGGAGAGCTGCACGTGGACCAGCCAGAACATCAGAAAACATCTATTTCAGACTAAACACTCATGTGTGGCTTTTTTTTTTTTTCCCCTCCCCGCCTCTTGTCTGCCTGGGTCCCGAGTGCCCATTTATTGCTGAGGAATGAGTAAAACTGAGAAAGGTGGTAGAATAGTTCGGGTTTGGTTTTATTTTTCCTTCACATAGCAAATCTGTGAACCCATAGCAAAAGAATGACACGTCAGGAAAGAAAATTCTGCATTTGGTCTCAAAGAGCCTCGTGCCATTTAGGAGAGGCACAAATAACTGCAGAGTTTTCTTTTGCAGATGTGATTTTCAGGCTTTTTGTAGGCTCTTCCTTTCCTAGTGTAACAATCACATTCTGTATTGCTACCTGGCCAAAGGACAACTTCTGGTTTATGTTTGAGGGTGTGTGGCTTTTGGTTTGGGTTTTGTTTCGCGTGGGGCTTGTTTTTAGCTCGTAGTTGTTGGGTATTTTTGAGGGGACAGATGCAGAGCAGCTCTCTGGGTTGCAGGTTCAAGGAAGCCATAGTAAAGCCAGAAAACCCCATGGTCAGTAAAATGTTTTGTAGACAAATGTCTAACATCAGCATGCTTTTTTTTTTTTTTTACCTGAGAACTGTTTTGTGTTTGTTCCTTTATTTATATTTAAAAAAGAACTAAACAACACAAACCAAACCCTTCACTTTATACAGCAGAAGTTTGGGGTTTTTTAAATCACTCTTTCTTTGGCCAGCTGACTGAAAGCTTGTTGAGACTGTTTTGATAGTTCTCTTGCCTACACACCTTGGGAGGGGGTACAGTTAGAACACCCCGGTGCCATTAGAGCAAGGTGGATATTTAAGCTAGGTTCAATTCATAACTCTTAACTTTTAAAGTTACATCTTAGTGCTGGATCTGGGAGAAATTCCTCTTTAAAAGTCTAAGGCTTAATACCAGATAGGTCAGTGAAAATGTGATGTTTTGTTTTTCAATTCTTTTTTTCTCCAAAGCTTGACTTATTCCCTGCTAAGAACATCCTAACAACTAAGATAGGTACTGAGTTTAAATGGTAGTAATCATGGAAGAGTTGAAAGGAGGTGTTGCAATGAGAGCAGTGCACTCTGGTTCCATATATTTTTTTTCATTCTGACTAATTTCAGGCAAGTAGCTTTTCCTTTTTGCTTTTTTTCCCAGTATCTAAACCAGCAATTGAGGATACTTCATACGAGTGGCACAAGTGGACTAATGCTGGAAGGTGATGAGAGAGAAAACTTCGATGTTTAAAATAATATCATTATAAAAAGCCTCTTCACACTGCTTGTTTGTCATATCTTGCTGTCAGAAGCAATACATAGCACACCACCGTTTATTTTAATGCTAATGTTTTGACCCTGACTTAAACCAAAATGTGATCCAGAAAGAATGACCTCAATCAAATTGAAAACACTCCAGCAGCTGAAGTGACACATCAAAATAATGAACAGCGTGAGGAGAACACGGTGAAGAAAAGCTGACCGTGCTGTTTCACTCTGGTTTTGAAACTTAAGTGTGGGAGAGCTGATTAGGTCGGCGCTCTGGCTTTGTTCTCATTAATGATAAATACGAACCGCGCGCTTGGATTGCACGGGCTCGTTCTTGGCTGCAGAACCTTTGGGCTAAATTAAATAGAAGGGAAAGTTGTAACGCAACGGCCAGGAAGTTGAGACCCCCATCTTCTCCGTGACCTTCGGTGTCATCTCTAAACAGTCGGTGTTCCTTCCTCTGCATCTTTCTCCCTCCCCAGCTGGGGGGGCAGCCTGAGGTACCCTCACGTGTAGAGGTCGATTGAAGGGTAGCGTGCTTGGGATTGTAAACTGGTGAAGGAACTGTTTGTGGAGAGCCTGACGTGATGAAGCCCCTCTTTAGTCTACAGGCAGGACTTTATTTAAAGCTTCCAGTTGTGATTTCTCTGCTTGCTTGCCAGTGTTGCAGTATGGGCTACGTTGAGAGTTGGAATGTCAGCCGTTTGCAGTAAAGCCTGGAACGTTTACTGGGTGTCCCTTCATTTCCCAGCCTACCCAGTTTTGCTCTGCTTCAGCCGTACGTGTTACGATTCCATGGGCTGATGTACTAAGCCTGTAAGTACAGAGAATCAAACTACAAGCTTGGTAAAGAATCTTTCCACCTGCCAGGTGATGTACCAAGTCTGCAGTTGGACAGTGCGTGGCAAGACGTTGTGGTTCCTACATAACCAGCAGTAAAAGTTGTGTGACTGCAGCACAGGCGAGAACCAGTTTGGTTTGTTCCTGTCTTTGTGGGTTTGGCAAGCGTAAAAGTCCACACAGATCCGTTTTCTTTCTCTTGCTGCTGACTGCTGGGCAGTGTGGGCCTTCTGACTTTGCCAGTCCACAGCAGCAACTTACCCGAGCGTAACGGGAGCTCTGAGAAGATGTCCTTTTTATTTATTTACTTATTTATTGATTTCCCCCCTCTAACCCACAGCATTTGAAGTAAATCCGTGCTCTTCGTGGCATTAAATGGGATTGCTCGGAGCTGGTCTGGGTAATACCTTGAGCAGCCTGCTCTAACTGGACCCACTCTGAGCAGGCAGCTGGGCTGGGGACCTCTGGAGTCACCAGCCTGGGTTCTTACAGAACCTGGGTGCTTATCACAGAACCAACTGCTTTGATCCAGTCTGTGTGTAAGTCACCAGATTTGAGTTTAAACTACGGTTATGTTAAGAAACCTCCCCGCCCCAAAATTTGCAGTAATACTTCAGCATTTTTAATTATCAGCACCAAGCTAGAGGTGCAGAATTTCTTCTTGCATAAGAAGTATATCACTGTCTTGCTGGATTGGCCTTTGTGATCGACTTCTTTGGCGTTAGTAATCTGATTTGTTTAGAGGAACACAGTTCAGCTTTGCTCACTATCACCCACCTTTCTGATGTGGAGGAACTGTTAATAAATTGCCTGGACGTGGAGGCAATAATTCCTGTCACCAGCTCCCCTTCTTCCCTTTCACAAAGCTTGTAAGCTGAAAATGTAGATGCCTTATTTAGGAAACCAAAGGAACCAATGACCACGAGACTTGAAGGGGAAGTATTTGTCTTTCTAGTCATAAATCCAGGCAAAGAAGAATCCTCTGTCAGGTACGGGTTTGTTGGAGGCAGCTGGTGAAATTGTACCATGCGATGCAGGAATGTTGGCTATTTCTGTTTCCCAAACTGTGTGCAGCAATCAGTGATTTACTGACCAGAGCCAGGATGTGATGCAGCATCTAACGCTTGGAAAATCTGCTTTTAACGCTTTCTGAGAAGCAGGCTTGGGTAACTCGTGCTTTGGAATATTAAAGAGTAAACCAGGATTGTGCACACTCAGTCTCTCCTCTCTTTTCATAAACCTTGGATGTTATGGGGCAATAGCAAAGAGCTGATGGATTGCAAGGTAATTCCCCTCTCTGAAAAGAAGGGGGAAATAAAAGGACTTCTACACTAGTTTTAGATTTTCCCACTCAACAGATCTATCTTCTCATCAACACGATCAGAGAGGCATTTTTAATACCTCTCCTTCTACTGCCTGGTGTGCATAGCAGTAGAGAATCATCTGAGAACTGCTGGAGTTTCACTGGAGTTACTGAACTGGTTTTAAGGATAGCCAAATGAAATCCATTGGAGGTGTAGAGGAAATGAAGCCGTGTACCTAACAGCTCCTGCTGCCTGTGAACTCTGCAAAGTAATTTAATAGAACTGTTTCATGGAATGAATCATAGAATGGCTTGAATTGGAAGGGACCTTAAAGCTCATCCAGTTCCAACCCCCTGCCATGGGCAGGGACACCTCCCACTAGAGCAGGTTACTCAGAGCCTCATCCAGCTTGGTCTTGAGCACTTCAAGGGATGAGGCATCCACAGCTTCTCTGGGCAACCTGTTCCATTGTCTCACCACCCTCAGAGTAAAGAACTTCTCCCTAATGCCCAATCTAAATCTCCCCTGCTCCAGTTTAAACCCATTTCCCCTTGTCCTATCACCACATGCCTTTATAAAAAGCCCTTCCCCAGCTTTCCTGTAGATACTGGAGATCACTAGAAGGTCTCCCTGGCTAAGGTCTTAGCTGTCTCTAATACAACATCCTTAGGTTTTAAAAGCTATTTGATCAGTGTATCCATTAACTATTCTTCATAAAGTAATCTGCCTTAGCAGTGATGCCATAAGGCTTATCTGAGGGGTTTTTTCAGTTGAACATCTAGATCTCTGTTGGACTGGGGAGATTTGGTGTGGTAGAATGTGCACATACTTTTCAAAGTTACTTAAAAAAAAAATCTAAAGAACCCTTGGCTATAGTTTTGTGTGTGTTGGGTTTTTGTCTTTTTTTTTTTTTAAGTTGGGAAATGCAATTGATAGTGGTGTTAAACAGAATATATCACCATTGGAGGAAGTGATGATAGGACAAAAGACAGTTGTAGGCAAGCGTGGTATTGATTTAAATAATTTGAAACACTTGTTTCCACTAAAACTCTTCTATTACTCATCAACTTGACTTTCGGATCCATGGATCCAAAGTAGAACGAGATCTTGATAGAGGAAGGTGGTAGTGAAGAAAAAAAAGACAGAGAAAAGAGTTTTTTAAAGAGGGAATTCTAGCTTTTGATAATTGAAAGCTTTCTTGTTTCCTTAGAGGTTCACTCTGTTGGAAACGTATTGAGGTGGTTTCCACGGGGTGAAACTGCATGGCTGAGGCATCGTTTGATGTGACTGGCTTATGAAACGTCTTGATTTTTGTAATAGATAAGCTGCAGACTGAAAATATCTGTCTCAGATTGAAGATGATAGAAGATACTGATGCTGAGATAAAGAAATTGCCTGGTTCTGGTGACATCTACTTCCACCAGGGGACTTTTGGGTCTCTCCTTTGAGTATGTTAATTGAATTTAGAAAGTGGTCGTTTGAGGCTTGTAAATAAGTATGAAATTTTCCAGCAATACAGAAATAATCTGAATAAATCCGTGATTTACACCAGAATACTGTGCAATTATTTGCAGGGGGCATTTGTAGATAATGCTAAAAATTCTCCAGGCAACCAGATAAACTGCAAGGTGTTTGGCTTCTGTTTTATTCCCAGCAGTGGTTCGTGCCCTACCTTGGAGGGTGGTTACGTGGAGTTCCTCCTGGCTCTGTTCTGGGACCTGTCCTGCTTAATATCTCTGCAACGATCTGGAGTTGGAGCGTGTCAAATGTGGGGAGTAGTCGGTGTGCTCAAGGGCAGGGCAGCAGTTCAGAGAGATCTAAACAGGACAGATCAACGAGCTGACAGGACCTTCATGAAATCCAAAAAGGACAAATGGAAAGCCCTTCATATGGGACAGAAGAACCCCTTGCACGGGATAGGAGCTGGAAATGCTCTACCTGAGTCAGCAGTGTCCCCTGGCAGCACACGGGAGCGGAGCCACCAGGCTGAACAAAGTGACTGTTCCTGTTTACTCAGCGCTTAATAGACCACACCTAAACCACTGGATCCAGTTTTGCTCTCTACTGTCCCGCTGGAAGGCTGCTAAGATGGGCAGTGGGCATGTGAGCTATGAATAGAGGCTGAGGGACCTAAAGCTGTGTGAAGATGCAGCTTTGGAAGGACCTCGTGGCAGCCTGCCAATGTCAAAGTAGAGAGTTTGAAGAAAACGGAGCCAGATTCCTCCCAGAGACGTGTGGCAGGAGCCTGGGAGACAATGGTCAGAAAGTGAAACAGAAAGTTTGGGTTGCACCAGGAGTTGTTGGGCTCTGATGAGCAAAGTAAGAAAGGCACTCGGACACTGTAAAATAGCATTGGAAATGTTATTTGTTAGAGCCAAGACTATAAAGACAGAATAATATAGATAATCTTAGATCTTTTTTTTTCCATACTGGCATCTCCAACTTGTGCACAGAAAGGTGTCCGGTGCACGTGCAACATCCTGTGCAGACCCTTCCCATAGAAAGGGTTACTCCCTGTTGGTCCTTCAAGCTATTGTTGGCTTTCCTCACAAGAAGACAACTCTATTTGTAATTTCTTCGGTCAAACAGGAAGGATGCTCACGTGAGAACCAGAAGGGATGCTCACATGAGAACCAGCTACACCTTTAGATAAAGGCAAGGCCACCCAGATGACATTATTGCTGGTACCAGGCAGGAGCTGCCTGCAGTCTCCTCTCCTGCCATGAGCTGGTTGAGCTTGTCCTGCAGCCATGGGGTGTGTGCAGCACAGCGTGGGCCCGACAGCCAGCCCGTGGCTACAGCACTGCCATGGGCCTGCATGGGTCACCTCTTGGTCGCCAGCTCCTCCATGTATCAACATCATCAATGCCCTTGATGAAGGCAAGGAATGTACCCTCAGTAAGTTGGCTGATGATACAAAACTGGGAGGAGTGGTGGATACACCAAAGGTTGTGCTGCCATCCAGCCAGAGCTGGACAGCCTGGAGAGCTGGGCAAAGGCAAACCTCATGAAGTTCAACAAGGATAAGTGGAGTCCTACACCTGGGGAGGAACAACACCATGTACCAGAACAGGTTAGGGGTAGACCCACTGGAAAGCAGCCCTGTGGAGAGGGACCTTGGTGTCCTGGTGGACAGTAAGTTCTCCATGGGACAGCAGTGGGTCCTTGTGGCCAGGAAGGCCAATGGTGTCCTGGGGGGCATCAAGAAGAGTGTGGCCAGCAGGTTGAGGGAGGTTCTCCTCCCTCTTTACTCTGCCCTGGTGAGACCACAGCTGGAGGATTGTGTCCAGTTCTGGTCCTCCGAGTTCAAGAGGGACAGGGAAATACTGGAGAGAGTCCAAGGGAGGCTACAAAGATGCTGAAGGGACTGGAACATCTCTCTTGTGAGGAAAGGCTGAGAGCCCTGGGGCTGTTTGGGTTGGAAAAGAGAAGTCTGAGAGGGGATCTTATCAATGTTTACAAATTGCTGAAGGGTGGGTGTCAAGGAGAAGAGGCCAGGCTCTTTTGCCCTGTGATAGGATGAGAGGTTACGATAGCAAGGTGAAACAGGAAGTTTGACCTTCACATGAGGAAAAACTCCTTCACTATGAGGGTGATGGAGCCTGGCCCAGGCTGCCCAGAGAGGCTGTGGAGTCTCCTTCTCTGGAGACTTTCCAACCCCCCCTGGCTCTGTTCCTGTGTGGGCTGCCCTGGGTGACCCTGCTCTGGCAGGGGGGTTGGGACTCGATGATCTCCAGAGGTCCCTTCCAACCCCTACCATTCTATGATGGTCTTCTGGTCAGGATCACTACTTTGTTCTGGCTTGACATAAGAAGAGCACATTTCTCCATGAGGACAGTTGGGCATTGAAACAGATTCTGTAAAGAGTTGGTAGAATCTGTGACCTTGGAGGTGTTTCAAGGCCCAGGTGAACAAAAGCCTAAGCATCCACCATGCTTCAACAGAATGTTGAACTAGATGACATCTTAAGGTCCCTTCCACCCTGAATTTCTCAGTCTTTGTGTTTTGAGTCTTCCCTGTGATCATAAAAACTTGGTGGAAATTTGTGATCACTTTGTCGCAACTGGTGGGAATACCCTTCAGACAGGAGAACTGTGGGTTTCCAAGTAAGTCTGTGGTGAAATCAGTGCTATGGTAGCTATAATTTAGATACAGTTTAGATAGGAGTGTAATTGTAATTGGATCCAGCAAGTTTTGCATGCTGATGGATCACTGCAGAAAAGTCATCACAGAATAATAATAACAATAATGATGATGATAAAAAAGAAGACCCTGTTGGCCATTCCTTGTTTCTGCATCCCTGCATCACATGGGGTTTATTTCATAGAATCACAGAATCCCTCAGGTTGGAAAAGCCCCTTGGGATCATCATGTCCAACCATCAGCCCTACTCTACAAGTTCACCCCTAGACCATGTCCCCCAACACCACATCCAAGCAATGTTTAAACCCATCCAGGGATGGGGACTCAACCCCCTCCCTGGGCAGCCCATTCCAATATTTCACTGCCCTTTCCATGAAGAATTTTTCCCTAGTGTCCAGTCTGAACCTCCCTTGTTTCAGCTTGAGGCCATTCCCTCTGGTTCTGTCCCTGATCACCTGAGAGCAGAGCCCAGCACCAGCCTCTCTCCAATGTCCTGTCAGGGAGCTGGAGAGAGTGAGGAGGGCTCCCCTCAGCCTCCTCTTCCTCACACTAACCAGGCCCAGCTCCTTCAAACGCTCCTCAGAGGATCTCTTCTCCAGCCCCTTGCCCAGCTCCGTTGCCTCCTCTGCCCCCGCTCCAGCCCCTCGAGATCTCTCTGGGACTGAGGTGCCCAAACTGGACACAGTGCTCGAGGGGAGGCCTCCCCAGTGCTGAGCACAGGGGGCAGTCCCCTCCCTGCTCCTGCTGCTCACACTGGTCCTGAGCCAGGCCAGGATGCTCTTGGCCTTCCTTGCAACCTGGGCACACTGCTGGCTCATCTTCATTTGCTTGTCAGTTAGAACCCCCAGATCCCTCTCCCCAGACAGCTCCGCAGCCACACTGCCCCCAGCCTGGAGCTTTGCCTGGGGTCGCTGCAGCCCCAGTGCAGGACCTGGCACTTGGCCTTGTTGAAACTCAGACCATTAACAGTGGCCCAGCAATCCAGTCTATCCCAGTCTCTCTGGAGAGCCTCCCTATCCTCACGCAGATCGACACGCCTGCCTAACTCGGTGTCATCTGCCAGTTTACTGATGGCAGACTCTGTGTCCTCATCAAGAGCATCCATAAAGATGTTCAATAGAAACGGCCCCAGCACTGAGCCCTGAGGAGCACCACTTGTGCCCTGCCCCCAACTGGGTTTAGCACCATTGGCCACTGCTCTCTGGGCCCATCCATCCAGCCAGTGCTTGATCCAGCAAGCCCCCTCGTTTTCATTCTTTCTCCTGAAAGATCTGTTTCAGCAGGAATATTTGTGTGCCATCTTTCACACAAAGGATGCTAGAGCCATTGGTTTCCATCTTTGCTGGCTGCTGGTGATTCAGCAGTAAATTGGATTGTGGTTGACATGTTAATATGTAAGATATATTAAAGTCATACTTAATAATATGTGCAGCTCAGCTGGGAAAATACTGGGAGACCTGGATATCGAATATTGCCAAGTCTGGCTGTTCCTTCCTTGCATCAGGGCACGGGGGGGTACTTGGTCCTTCCTGGAAACCGTTTGCTTTGGTGTTCTGGACCTGCACGTGACTTTGTGGAGCCATCAGTGGGCATAAATGATCCTTGTCCTCAGGTGTCCTGCTACTTCATCCGGTGATAGAAAGCACTGAGACCCTTTTTGCCCTCTAAATTGTCTCTCCTAAGTAGAAGATGATGAGGAAGGTGTGTGGGGAAATTCTATATTATGATCTAGCTGCTTTTCTGTTACCATATAGCTTGTCAGTTGCCATTAGCTTAGCTACCTAATGATCTGCCCAAAGAGCTCTGGCTAAACTGGATCTTCCAAAATACTGAAAGATTAATAAATTCCTTGGTTTGAGGGAAACCTGCTTATCTCTAATGCTGAAGGAAAGATGATTTTCATTCATGGAGACTGAATCTTTCCAGCCAAAGTTCCTCTGCCAGTTAGTACTCTTGGATATCATTACCTGATGGAGAAAAGAATGCAACAACCTTCCAGTTTGTCAGGGAAGCTTTGATCAGAGTCCCAGTACTTGATCAATCCCATGAATTCTTCCTTTGATTAAATTGAATTTCTCTAGGGAAAAAGACATTAGAGTGAGGAACTCGGAAACTACATTTAGAAAAAAAACAAACAGACTTAATTAGAATGATTTATTTGTGCTCTAAAAGTACCTGTAGTGGGGAAAAAGAAATTCTAATGCTTGAAGGGCCATTTAATCCAGGTAAGCTGTGCATATAGCATTTGAAACTTGGTGCTGGACATGTCAAAGTGGAAACGAGGTATTTTTGAGCCAAGATAATTGGCTGTTATCTTAGTTAAGGGGCACCTTGGTAATGTGGGGTATTTGCAATCCTTAAAGGAGAATTAAATGTCTCTCCCAAACATATTCTGTAACTAAGCCTAAGGGTTTGGAGTTAGTGGGTACAACTGTGATCTGTGTTGGGCAGGGTGTCAACCTAGGTGATCACAGCAGCTTCTGAAGGAGTCTGATCAGAAGAGATCATTTGCTGAGGGGTAACTGCTCCTAAGGCACTTTGGGTGGGTGGATTGAATTTCTGCAGTGAAACGTAGTTCTGCTTCAGCATTTCATTTCCACGTGCCCACATGCACCTTTAATTTCTTATTCATGTTTTCAGATTTATTTTTTCCCTCCCCCCAAACTAGAATTCATGGGACATGGTTTAGGGGTAAAGTTGTAGAGTAGGGTGAATGGTTGGACTCTGATCCCAAGGGGCTTTTCCAACCTGAGTGATTCTGTGATTGATCTGTTTTGTTTTACTCTTCTTGCCCTGCTATTTTCTCTTCTTTCAAAACCTTGTGCTGCTGTTGTTCTCCACCCGTTTCTCTTCTGGTTTTATCAGCCATCCAGCCAGCTTTTCCCCTCTGCTCTGCGTTCCCACGTGGCAGGTCAGCAGATCACTTTGCTGAACAATCAATAAGTAGCATTCCTGCCACATCATTAACTGGCCGTTAACGGTAGGCTTTTCCTACCTTTTCTTCACCTCTACTGCTTGTAGTTGTAGACTTTGTACAGTAGCTGATTAAGCATTATCTTCCTGCTCTTTTACTTGTCCTCCAGCCTTGATAGCTGTTGCCAGTGGACACTTGAGTAGTTGCCACATGAGCGTAGGGAGCGTGGAGATGCTCACAGTGCTCCTCCCTCCCAGTGATCCTTCTCTCCAGTTGTAATTTAGTTTTAACCGATTTGCAAGCGTGGTGCAGCAAAATCGTAGAATGGTCAGGGTTGGAAGGGACCTTAAAGCTCACCCAGTTCCAACCCCCCTGCCATGGGCAGGGACACCTCCCACTAGAGCAGGTTGCTCACAGCCCCAGCCAGCCTGGCCTTGAACACTTCCAAGGATGGGGCTTCCACCATCTCTCTGGGCAACCTGTGCCAGTGTCTCACCACCCTCCTGGGGAAGAACTTCCTACTGTCTAATCTGAATCTACTCACCTCTAGTTTTAATCCATTCCCTCTGGTCCTGTCACTGCCCCACAGCCTAAAAAAGTCCCTCCCCAGCTTTCTTGTAACCTTCTCTTCTCTTCTCTTCTCTTCTCTTCTCTTCTCTTCTCTTCTCTCTCGGGAATGGATTAAAACTAGAGAGAGGTCGATTCAGGTTGGACAGTAGGAAGTTTGTCTAGAGAGAACCTCATGTTGAGTATTGAAATTTAAAAGGTACTTCAAACCGCCATCGTCAGAAAGCGGAAAGAGCCCCAATTTGCATGGCTCAAAGCCAGGAAACGGGATGGTATTTGCAGATGTTTGAGTTTCTTCTGAACTTCCTTTTAAATTTTTCCCTCTCTTGAAATGATTTATGAGAAGTTTCCATGAGTGTCAGGAGTATTGTTCCCTTTGGCTTCAGAATAATCTGCGCTGAAGGCTTTCTTTGGATGAAAGAATTTATTTTATTTTATTTTATTATAATAATAATAATGCCCTGTTCCTATTCATACTTCCCTACAAAATCTTAAAACAAAAAGACCCAGAAAAACAGAAGAAAAACCCCAAACAAAGCAGAAATTGGCTATTCTTTCCTGAGAAGCCTTTTGGAGCCAGCAATTAAATGTATTTGGAGGAACAAATGAAATTACTGAAATGCTTAAAAGTAAAACACCAGCTTAAAGCAAATGGTTTTGAGTGGTGTTTTAAATCCTCTACAGTGGTTTTTATTGTTTATTTTCTATTTTTAGGGCAGGTTTATGGTATTTATTTCTACCTTTTTTTGTTTTGGTTGATGGCAGATAAATTCTCTTTTCTACCAGAAATCATTTGAAGTCGTTTTCCTACAAAAACAGCCAAATAAAAGCAGACTACTGGGTGAGGTGCACATTAGAGCTTTTTTGTTTCTGGGTATGTTTCTATAGTTTTATTGATATATAGATATATCTCCAGTCAGAAACGACACGTAAATTATCACGAGATGATAGGCAGGCTTAGCTGGGTAACAGTGTATATGCTCTAATTTGTGCTATTGTGTGTAGTAAAATACAAGTGATTTGAGCTTTTTTCTCTCCCCATTGGTGTGGAACAGGGTATGGCAGTGCTGTCTCCTTCAGCTTGTGTTCATTTGGGTGTAGGTTGGTGCCCGTGAGCTTAGTTGGGTATGTCTTGTGTAAAGTCATAGACATAATTCTATTTTTTGGTGTTTTTTTTTTTTTTTTTTGAATCAGTAGGACAAAAGGAGATTTTAAATGGAAATTCTGGTTTTTAATTTAAGCTAATGTATTGCTTTTTTGTTTCACAGGCTGGTTGAAGTGCATTATCTAGAAGTGTTTCCATCTCAGCTAATGTGTAAATGAAAAGAAAAAGGAATTATTCTGCCTGGTAGAAGGATAGTAATTGGGGGGTTTAATAAAGAAAAAAAGAATGGATGTATTTCTGTGGAAAGAGACTTGAAAACGAGTTATTCTTGCATCTATTCTTTACTGCTTTGTGTATATTTACTGTCTTGACTGTCCTGGCCCTTCCTGAGCTGTGTTGGAAAACGATCCATTTCTCTTTGGTGGAAAAGAAACAGGCGAGTTGGCTACGTAAGTGCAAGAGACTTTAGGTGGCAAGGAAGCCTGCTGGCTGGTGGTTCTCTCCTGGAACCTCTTCCCCAAGGTTCAGTGGCTCCTAAGAGAGTGATCTTTTGTATTATCATGGACCCTGTTGGGACGGTGGCAGAAATTCAGGCCGATAGCTCCACAGATTCTCCCACCTTGGGGAACGGGCGTTTCTTGAAACAGCTTTTCTTGTGGTGAACGCTGAACTGGGACATGGTTCTTGAGACTCACCAGACTTTTGTGTTCTTCAAGCTGATAAAAGTTCTTCAATGCTCTCATTACAGCATAATACTATTTACCTTTAATTTTTTCCAACATCGTTTTCCTTTCACAATAACCTTCTCCTGTCGTTCTTCATCCACACGCATGCGTTGCAGTGATGCTCAGTTTTCCACAGTTCAGGGTGGTTGAAAGGATGTGACTGTGCATAAGCAGTTAATTCATAGTCCAAGCTTTAAGAAAAACAAACCAACTCGTCCAGTTTTAGTTGTGCTGTTTAACCAGTAGTGATCCAGATGCTGTAATTACAATTACACAGACAGAAGTGAATGACATTTAGCGCATCGTAATTGGCTCGTGTGGTTACACTTACCTTGAAGTGAGCTTAGTCATTAAGACAAAGGCTTAGAAACTGAACTTTAAAAAAAAACTTGGTGTAAATTAGGCAAGATTTCAATAACCTGGCCCTGTTTTATTAAGTTGGGACACTTATTTCCAAAATTCATAGGAAATTCATAGGGGAAAATTCATAGGCTGGATCATACCAGGTTGTATAACTACAGCTTGTAAGAAAATCAGTTTAGACAAAAGTTAAGGGAGAAAATCATTCTTATAAGCATGTAAAAGCAGGCACAATTCTTTTTATTACCATAAAAATAAATGAAGGCACTGTGTTCTGAAGTAGCTGTTCTAGAACCAAGTACTCTATAAGCATACATGCCAGAATATACCTTCTTACTGAAATGAAGAGCTTGACACTGCTTAAAGGAAAGACAAAAATTCACAAAGCCACCTTAAAAAAAATCAGATCTGTCAGAAGGAGGTCTCATAACCTGTGAACCATGGAGAATTTTTTTTTATTCTTGTGCACAAAAAGTCTTGGCTTATTCAGCAGTCTCGCATTACATGCAAATTTATTCTGTTCTGTGTAATTCAGGCAGGTCTAAAGACTGGTGGCAGCTAAACTGATTTTGATAGTAAGTTCTGGTTTATTTTAGAGAAGTGTAGAAATGGAAAGTTTTCTTCTTGTTACTTGATGCTTAATAAGCCTGTACTTGCTTATTTGAAGCTAAAATTGAAAAGGCTTGGACCAGAGGCGACTGAAACGGGAAGGTCCTTGAGCAAAGCTTGCCTGCTAGCTCAGCAAACTGGTGAGAAGCTGCTGCTTGAGCTTTGAGGAGCTGGAACTGGATTCAGTATCTCTTAAAGCTGCTGCTGTTTCTGTTTTTCTTACTTCAGGTGTTTAGCATCCTAACACTGTGATATCTTTGGAAAGGACAGGGGAAAGCATTTAGTAATCTACTGGTAATGAAATGACTAGAACAGCAGTTTTTACTGTTGCAGAAAGCTGAGGTTTGGGGGGCAAGGATTATGGCTGCAGTGGTGTTTGTTTTGCCAGGTTTTCAAGAGTATGGAAAAGTTTGGAAAACGCTCTGTGTAGAAACAGGAGTCCTTTTTCTGAGTCCTTTTTCTGCTGCCTTTTATGAGCTGTTCGTAGAAAAGCAGAGAAGCTGCTCTTTAAAGGCTGTAAATGGAAAGCAAGCAGAAAATGAAGCTTACAGTATCTTTTGCTGTTGCACGTATCCGTTCTGTTAAGTGATCTGCTGTCTGCAAAGAGGAAACCAGGATATGCAAGGTAAAAACTGGAAAAATTTCACCCTGAAATCACTTCATATCCTAGCAGTGAGAGTGAGCAAAACTGTCTGGGCTTCTCACGAATCTGATAAGCTTGCTTCGTGGGGATGCTTGAGAGGAGGAAGATTTTCTTCCTGAAAGGCAGCTGTATGTACCTCTTAGAAGAAAATGCTTTGTTCAGCAGAGGTGAGGAGGAAAGCAGACATTGATTCTTCGGGGTTTGAAATCTGTAGATCTGAATCGTAGAACCATAGAATGGTCAGGGTTGGAAGGGACCTTAAAGCTCATCCAGTTCCAACCCCCCTGCCATGGGCAGGGACACCTCCCACTAGAGCAGGTTGCTCACAGCCCCAGCCAGCCTGGCCTTAAACACTTCCAAGGATGGGGCTTCCACCACCTCTCTGGGCAACTTGTCTTCATCCTTTTCCTTCTTTGGGCCTTCAACCTGCTAATAAAATTTAAAGTTTGACCAATAACTATTCAGGTCTTCAATTGCCCGTAGGGTCAGGAAGGAATTATTTTCCTAATGTGTAATTTGGCTTCTTGGCTGCTGATTTGCTCAGTGGCAGATCACACGGGGCCAACTGCAATACTTCCTGCCCCAGATGTTACGTTGTGCCCCTCTGGTAGCGGTCGCCAGTCATGTGGCAGAGGTGACCAGTCTGGCCCAGTCAGCAGTTCTTAATTTGCTCCTGTTTACTATTCCAGAGTATTAAAGTACTGGCTACAGTATTAGACTGATAATGGAGCATGATGGTATCAACCTGGACTTTGGGAAATGTTTGCAGGAGATGTTGTTAGGTACTTTGCAGCAGCAGTCATCTTCCTCTGGAGCGTGGGGAATGGTTCATCTCATAAAGCACGTCCAAGTGAGCTCATACTTAATTGCCTGCAGAGTCTTCTGCCATTGGTAAGAACCTATTCTCTATTGATGACACGCACGTTTTGTTTCAAAGGGCAAGAAAAAAGGCTATTTTTGGACTTGTCCTGCAGAAGTTTGTGAACTTAGGTACCCCAAGTGCAGATGGTGAGCAACTGCTGCTAATTCTGGAACGGGCAAATACCCAGAAGAAATGCTCTTTGGGCACTGTCTGCACTGCTCTTTGAAGAAGCCTTTGTCTGTCCTTTCTGTGGTCTCTGCTGGAGAGTTTGAGAGCTGCTCCTACAAGGATTTGGGTGATCTTGACTCATCAGTCGAGCTTTTTCTTTGGAATATAATTGGCTTTGCCTCATTTGCATGAGGTGACTCCTTGCTTCGTCCTGAGTTGAAAGCCTGAGAAGTCAGTTGCAAGCACACGAAGCTCTAGGTATTTACTTGCCGTTTGATGAAGCGACTGATAAAGTAGAAACAAAGGCTTGAAAGTTCATCTAAACCAACGTATAACCACAGGAAACTTCATCGCAGTCTGAGTGGAGGTGGGACTGGTGGGAACTGGTCGGCAGCCAAGCTTGGCAGCGCATCGGGCTTCACCTGCCGCTCTCATCTGCTCCCTGAAAACCTTTCTCAAATGATACTCCAGTGTCATCTGGGCAAAGCATCCTCGTGCCTTCTTCACAAGGTGCTCCAGAGATGAAATAACTGCCAAGTGGCTGAGGAAGGGGTTTACAGAAGGGCTGCTTGGGCAACCTGTCTTCATCCTTCATCTCTGGGATCTTCATCCTTCATCTCTGGGAGCTTCCTCATGTGGTACCCTTCGGGAAAAATTGCTGCTGCTTTCTGCTCTTTGTGCTGACAGCATATCCTATTTAAATCCAGGGAAAAAAGCCTCAGGAAAATAAGAAAAATGTGTAATTTTATCTCAAAACATCTATTTGAAGAAAGAACCTTTCGTATTTTTCTGGTTGATGATAGATTGTGAATATAAAAAGCTGTTTTGTAATGATTTTTTGTGCGTGTTTGATGTCCCTGTCAAATTCTGTGTATTCTTTGCTTCCAGAGCAGAAAGCTGGAAAAGAATGCCCCAAACCCCAGCCTCAGAGGTGTAATTCCTTTTGCACGTTAGAAAGGTGTGCTTTTACTGATACATCCTTTTATTAAGCTGTGTTTGTTAAACTTTCAATGAATCAACTACCTGAGAAAGCATAATTTCAGTCTGGATTTTCCCCATTTTCTCTCTGAGCTACACTGGCTGTATTGCGCAGAGAACAGACGTAACACTTCCATGAAACTTTGGTCATGCCATACTTTGCTTTTTAACCTAACTTGGCAAAGCTTCGTTTTCTTATCTCTTGCCCTGCAATTCACTTATAGATTTTTCTGGGTGGTTTTAAAGATAAAATTAACCGGTGACTTGAACGCCTTCCATACGCGTTGCCAGTTACATGGGCGAGAATCCACTTGTTCTTTGTTTCTGGGATTAAACTTCAAACTGATAGCCCTGCTTCAGCAAACTTCTAAAAGCCCAAGTCTTCATAAACTGTAAGACTTGATCTCGTAATAGCTGTTTAAATGCTGATTTGGTTTGTTAGTTTTTACTCTCTTGCCCTATGTAGTTCTTCGATATAAATGATTGACCAAACCCTCGGTTCTCGAATGACTTTCGTGTGTTTTGGAATTAATTAAGATGATAATAATAATAATAAATGCACCAAAAAATACTTCTAAAATATTGCTGACGTGACTAACCAGCACTGCTCGTGCCACGGTTAACATTGCAGGGCGTGCATCTTGTTTGTAAGCTCAGCCACTCCTGCCCCTCTGGGGTGGTTTTCCTGCTTCCAGGGGAGCTGGGCTGTTTTCTCAGCCTGTGTCACCAGACGTTAGGATGGGGAGGTAGGGTCACTTGGAAGGTAACTGGATAAAGAGTTGATGTTGTTTGGGTTTTGCGTTTATTTGGGTGGTTTGGTTTGGTTTTTTCCTTTTGCATACCAAAAGAAACTTTTGGAGATTATAGAATCATAGAAGGGTAGGGGTTGGAAGGGACCTCTGGAGATCATCGAGTCCAACCCCCCTGCCAGAGCAGGGTCACCCAGGGCAGCCCACACAGGAACAGATCCACGCAGGTCTTGAAAGTCTCCAGAGAAGGAGACTCCACAGCCTCTCTGGGCAGCCTGGGCCAAGCTCTGTCACCCTCACAGTGAAGAAGTTTTTCCTCATGCTAAGGTGGAACATTCTGTGTTCCAGTTTATACCTGTTACTCCTTGTCCAATTACTGGGCACCACAGAAAAGAGCCTGGCCCCTTCCATTTGACACCCACCCCTCAGATATTTATAGACATTGATAAGATCCCCTCTCAGTCTTTTCTTCTCAAGACTAAACAGCCCCAGCTCTCTTTCTTCACAGGGGAGATGCTCAAGTCCCTTCATCATCCTCATAGCTCTCCACTGGATTCTCTCCGGTAGATCCCTGCCTCTCTTGAATTGGAGAGCCCAACACTGGACACAGTATTCCAGGTGTGGTCTCACCAGGGCAGGCAGAGGGGGAGGAAAGCTCCCTAGACCTGCTGGACACAGTTTTCTTAATGCAGATGACAGCAGCAATTTTTGTGTTGCATTAACTTCTGGTCATGCAAAAGCACACGGAGTTTGTACCTTTTAGGAGAAGGTCTCAAAATATGGGGGGAGTCAAGGATGCGGAATGGGATGTGCCAATGGTAGTATGTGAAGTAGCAGATGGAATTTTGGGTGCCGAGTCAGTGAGAAAATGCCTGGAGCAAATATGTGTCACAAACGTGTGTTCTTTGTGTGGTAGGTGCCTTTACTTCTGTCTGCCAAGAATACTTCTTCCTTACATTTGCTTTCTGAAAGTAGTGTCACTTTTCCTTTTCAAACATCACAGACCCAAGTGGCGACATCGGTGACCTCGTAATAATCATTCCTTCACCTCCTGGGAAGTGAAGGTTTCGATCCCTTTTTAACTGGGATACCAATTCCATTTTCCAGAAGTGCAACTTGACTTCTGTGTGCTGGGGAAACCTTTAAATTCTTCCTATGGACAACTCCCCGTGGAAGTTGTTCCTTTTTTTTGTGGAAAGAGGGGTGTGTTCTCACACTCTCTGCTTCCACCTAGCTGAATGGTACAGGCAGTCACGGGAAAAGCTTGTAGAGTAGGGGTTGCTGAGAAGGATGATTTTATATATTTATTTTTTAAAAATACCATTTTCTGGTTTGAGCTTGTTAATTTATTTTATCCTAAGGAGCAGCTTTTGTGTGTGTGTGTGGTCTTCAAGAGTATTAGACCTCTTCAAGCTTTTCTGTCCTCTTGAACTCACGCTTGTTCTTGTATAGATTATTCTGTTTTACAGGAAGGGCAGTGCCCTTATTTCTTTGTCTTGAAAAGAAAGTAGCATTCCCCATGTTTTGAGAGGAATTGAAGAACAATTGCCCAATGAAATATGTAGAGGAAACGAGTAGTGGAGGAATGTTTAAATTGAGCATCCTATACGTGACTGAGGCATGAGCTTTTAAATCAAGCTTAGTCACATGGTGCAAGCACTTCTAAGCAGTTAGCATTTTATTATGGTACTGTCATGATGGAGAAAGTTGGTACCATGCTGAGGATGAGGGAACAGTGCGACCGAGGCTTTCCAGGTTTATGGCTGAGATTTTTAGGGGCATAAATGAAACTGAAATTCCATTTGCGTCAGATTCAGATGTATGAAACTCACCTGCTTGGAGTCCTGGTAACAGCTCGGTCCACCCGGGTTTTTTAGGGAACCCAAAAGAAGATGTTGACTTTGGAGTTAAACATTTTAAAGCCAAAAAGCCTGATGTGCAAAGCGTGGTGATTCTTAATGCCAAGGTCTTTAGAACTGGGATTTCTCCGAGGAAAAGGAGCATCGCAGGGTTGCGATTGGCGTTTGCCTGGACTCCGCGTTGTTGGGTTGGTTTGGCAGAGCTCTAGCTGCCAAATGAGGTGCAGCAGATTTTGTGTGTAACTTGCTCTTGGGAATTTAAGAAGGAAATGTTTTCCTGTGAAGTTACTCAGCTTTTTGTTTTTCTTCACAGCTTTCATCCAGTCGGATGGCATAATAGAAATGCTACGTTTTGATGAAGGAGACCTTTTGCAGGTACGTAGTCATGAGTAAATCACCTGAACGAGCAAGGTTTCCTCTTCTTTTTTATTAGCTTCTCTTTGAAACCCATGGGTGAGCGGAGTATGGAAGAAAAGCAAGCAGCAAACTTCAGCAAGGCCAGAAAACCAGAGTTCTTTTCAACAGTATGCTTTGGTGCATCCCGAGGTTGTGCTTCCCTGATCAGTTGGGAAACTGGTGGAGTTTGCCACAGGTTCTATCTGGCCTGTTGGTCCATTTAGGGTTTTTTTTTCCCCCCCTCAGAAAAAAGAGGGGATGCTTTGTGCTTCCAACTCGTGTTGCTGTAGAATTGGGATGCGATTGGAAAGCACTAGAGGAAGTGGGAAGTGTTGCAAGATTCCCAGTGTAAAGGCAGCCCTTGGGACCAAGTCTCCATGACTTAAAGGAAGATGAAATTATTGCAGTGAGATAATGGCTGGAGGAAATAGAGGGGGGTTTCAGTTATAATGTTGCCATTCTTGTCAGCTTTCTTGTGGCATCAGTCAAAGCAGGTGAAAAGTTAACTTTAAAGAATACATGCTGGTATTTTGAGAGGGTGGTAATGGTTGGGATGGAATACATAGCAACGTGGCGTGGTATTTTAAAGCTGGGGATCTTAGGGATGGTTACAAATATCTGAAGGGTGGGGGTCAAGTGGAAGGGGCCAGGCTCTTTTCATCTGTGCCCTGGGGTAGGACAAGAGGTGATGGTAGCAAGGGGAAACACAGGAAGTTCCACCTCAACATGAGGAGAAACTTCTTCACTGTGAGAGTGCCAGAGCCTGGCCCAGGCTGCCCAGAGAGGCTGTGGAGTCTCCTTCTCTGGAGCCTTTCCAATCCCCCTGGCTCTGTTCCTGTGTGGGCTGCCCTGGGTGACCCTGCTCTGGCAGGGGGGTTGGACTCCATGATCTCCAGAGCTCCCTGCCAACCCCTGCCATTCTGTGTAGTTCTGAAGTTCTGTTGAATTGAAATTTGAACACATGGGTTCTGTGGGTTGTATTTAAGTTGAGAATATTTTTGTGTTAAAACTCCTTGGTGATGTTGGTCCCAGTGGTTGAGAAGGAGGAGAGGAGACAAAAGAAAACAGTCGTTTAAATGATTAGAACACAGGCCATGTGACTGTTCAGCTTCAGTAGTTGCTCGTGCAGTGCTTGATTTGCAATTCCTACCTCCTGTCTAGTTTAGAAGAGTCAAAAAATGTAAAAACTGTATAGTTCTGGGCTTGTGATAATATTATTTGTTTCAGATTTATGAAGATGTTTTTTCTTTTCTCGTTCCTCACTATGTTGTTTGGATTTTTTTGTTTTGTTATTTGGTTGTCGTTACTTCCACTGCTTGATTCTTAATATAAATCAAGAATCATTTACTATAGATTTCAAGATTATAATATACAAGGATAAGTTCCTTCAGAGTGATCTAAACTGGTGACAGAAAGGATTGCAGTTAGAAACAAAGAAAATGAAACCCCCTACCTAACCACCCCCCCAAACAACCCCATAATAAAAACATCAAATAAGCAAACAAAAAAGGCCAAGGTTCCTCATTAAACAGTTGTTTGTCATGTGCTAAACGAATTTATCAGTATAAACCTAAGAAGAAAAACAATCACTTTTTCTTTTCTTTTACATAATTTATTAAAATATATTTTGTTCAAGAATCATTCAATAAAAAGGTGTTGGCCCAGTTTTTAAGGTAAAAATGATGTAGTCAAATTCACTTTCCTCCAATTTAGGTGTTTGTTTTTCCCCCAGGATTCTTTTTTTCCCCCTCTTTCTTTTAACTAATTAAGATTAATCTTACAAATCTGAATTATGTATGTATTTTAGCACGTTATTAATCACTATTAAACTGTAGCTCTCAGGACTAGAAAGTAAAGGGCGTTCCTGTGAGCCACCTCAAGAACTCATAAAGGTGGCAAAGTAAAACGGATTGTTAATCACTCCAACTTCATTGCAAGCCTCAACCCAGACAGGAAAATGAGTTTATCATAGTGGGACAAAGTCATGCAATTCTAGAGGTTGCACTGTGAATTTTGCAGTGCTTTGGGTTGCCACTTACCCTGATACACTGCTCAATATTTGATTAAAAACAAAGCAAGAAAGACAGAATTTCTGATAAATGTTTTCTGTGTTTTACATTCTGCTTCTGGCTCTTAAGCCACCAATACCAATGTCAGTGAAACCAGTTCCTTTTAATCAGAATGATACAGTATATTTTTTCCTCTAGCTTACAGTTTCTTTGTTTTGCTTTGGTTTTCCTGTAGATTTTAATATGGTGACCTCTTGTGACTAGTTACTGCAATTAAAAAATGAACCCAAAGCACTTTGCTATCAGATCAGAGTTACATCTGGTGTGCAGCAGTTCCTCAAGCTTTACACCTACTGTAAAGTCACTGAGATGTTTCTCTTGCAGCCTTTCTATAAGTTTTCACAAACGTTTGGTTGCAGGTCATCCATCTTTACACCACAAATGCCGTGACCTAGGAGTAACTCAGTAGTATCTAATGCTATGGCACCTTCAGGTATTTTGTTTGGCTTTTTTAAGTGTAAATACAAAAAACCTACCTGTCTAAGTGCATAAAGTGATTAAATAATCATTGAAGAGTCAAAGTCATCTCCAGTCTTGGTTTATTCCCCTCCTCCCCGTAGGGAATTTGATACCTTTACAGTGTTAGCAAGCCCTTTGCTTGTTTGAAGGAGTTGCTTTCTGAGTAAGGCAAATCAAATGCTGACTTTTACATAATTTAATCCTTAGGGATTCCTGTCACCCCTCTCCAGTTAGACTATATCCTCTTGATACTGTTGTTTTTGGGGTGTTTTTTATACTTATTTGGCCTACGTACTACCTGTGAAACAGCCCTCATAGGTTTTGGTCACTTTTTAGGACTTCTGTTTTTCAGAAAAATAAAGGAAATGTGTTGGGAAATTTGGTTTGAGCAGACTGACTTAAAACATTTATTGACAGAGCATAAATCTTTTTAATACTTAAGTCAAAAACCCCCTTGCATTGAGTAAAAAAGACCCAAGCTGGCAGTGGAAATTCCTTTAGTTGATGCTAGGGGATAACAGGAGCAAAGAAAGTGTGTGGTCTTTCAGTATGTGGGTTAGAAAGTGCTTCACCATGTAGCTTTGTCCTCTGTCTTAGAGCAAAAGTGAGACTTTGATTCTTTACCATACATGTTTAGATTAAAGGTTTATATCCCAGTGAGTTTAACGCTACTTCTGCCCGTGGCTTAAATTACACCAGTGAGAGAAGTTCCTAATTCTGTCTCTTTCTCACATGGATCAGTCCTCTTAATGATTCCACAACTTGTTGACCTCTTCAAATAATTTATTTAGAATCCTGAAGATCAGAGTCCTAGACTCTTTTGGTTTTGAATGGACCTCAGGAGATCTCCTAGTACTTTCTTCAGTCGATGGACTCCCCTTGGCAGATGCTAGACTCTTGCTCTTGGACTATCAAGAGGAGTAACTTTCAGAGGTTTCCTTAGGCATGCAAGAAACGTGTACTTAAGTTGGTTTTGCTACTTCTTTTTTCTCCAGTGTATACTCAGTTGGTTTTTTTGTGCTTTTTCTTTATTTTCCTCTTCATAATGACAATTTTGTACTAGAAGACACCTGCAGTTTCTTCATGCCCATTTTGAAAACCACCCCGTAACATTCATTACTGGATTTTTAGTTGTCCACAAGATACTTGAGGTGTAGCATTTAGTGAGAACATCAGTGCTCTGAGAAAGGATGGAGGAGTTACTTACCTGTGGAATAATTTTGGAATCCCTGTAATCATTTTGGAATTACTGACAAATTTATGTCAGCATTTTGTTTGCTCATACAGTTTGTACATCCCTGTGCTCTCCAGACACATTCTTGCCTTGGGTCTTCTGCTGCTTAGTCAGGTACTCCCAGTTGTAGGTTTGTGCTCTCCTTCAGCTGAACTTCACCTTGTCAGTCTCAGGCCATCTCCGTGTGTCCTGATTATTTGAACCCTTGTCCAGACCTGACAGATGCTTCAAGGCCCTGATGATGATGATGATGATGATGATGTCACCTGCAAATGTTACTTTTAATAGCTTATCCTTTTGTGTTAAGCCAACACTCTGTCTCACTTTTTGAGGACTTTATTGTGAAAAGTGACCAGTAAATTAATTTTTTTTATTTAATTTTTTCAGAACAAAGTTTTCTTTTGATTTTTAGTTCATAACAGACCATTTCCCAGATCATTCTCTTTATGGGGAGAGCTCTTCCCTTGGGTATCTAATATTTTCCTGCACAACATAGTCTGTTTTCCAGAGTGAGTGATCTACTCAGACTGGAAAGTTCACTCAGTTCTGGTGTGTCAATGATAGTTTGTTTTTTTTTTTCCAGGGTGTAAAGTTTAAATGTGGGGGTTTTTTATTACTTTAAATGTTCATATTGTACATTGACTTTCAAAAGCCTTTTGACGTGATCTCCTTTGATACCCTTCTAGCCAAACTGTTAAGATACAGACCATATAATAAAGTGGCTGGACCATTGACCTCAACGGGTGAACTCTCCAGTCCAAAGTTCAACTGGCAGCGAGTTACCCACGATGGAGCTTGATAGTGAGGACAATACTGCCCAGTGTTTTCCTGAGCAGCCTGGATGAGGCTGGCGAGAGTGCTCTCAGTCAGTTTGTGGATGCTACTAAATTGGGCAAAGGAGTTGATAGGCTGGAAGGCAAGGCTGCTATTCAGAGGGACTTTGGCAGGCTGACAGGAACCTCATGACCTTCAGCTCAGGCCAAGACAAGTCCTACACCTGGGATAGAATAACCCTGTGTAGCAGGACACGCTGGGCAGTGACTGATCCAGAAAAGACCCTGGGGGATACTGGGAGACAGCAAGTTGAACTTAAGTTACCTGTGTGCCTTTGTAGCAAAGAAGGCCACCAGCCTTCTGTATGAACAAATGTAGAGCCAGAAGATAAAGGGTGTGCTTATTGATTTTTATTTTTTCCTTTTTCCCCCAACATAAGCACTTGTGGGGCTGCAGCTGGAGTTCTTTGTCCAGCCTGGGCTGCTTGGCACAAGGAGGGCACTGACATACTGGAGCAAGCACAACAGAGGGTACCAGGGTCATCAGGGGGATGGAAAGCTCCTCACGGTAGGGTACGTTTCTTCAGCCTTTGGAAGAGAAAACCAAGGGGAAAACTAATGGCTGTGGGCAGAGCTGATGAGGTGGAGAGGCTTTGGACAAATTTCAGCATGGGACATTCCAAAAATTGGAAAAAACCCCCAACTATTAAACTTGAGGGTGAGAAAACACTGGACCAGTTTACTCAACGTTTTAGAATTCCTGTCTTTGGAGATATCTGGAACTTGATGGTCCAAAGCTGTGAGTGACCTGCAGGAACTAGACCTCCCTTGAGCAAGGGTTGACTAGCTGGCCTGGGGAGCTTTCTTCTAACCTGTGCAATTGGACAAAAGAATAAAAGCCATCTCTGTTCCTTGTCATCGCTCAGAATAAACCAGACAGTTTTTTTTCCTTGCACACTGAGAATTGCCATCCTCAGGCTTTACTTGAAAAATAATTAATTGATGCCCAGGAGTGACTCCTGTCAAGCCAATGTGTTACAGCAGCTAAAGCCAGCTGATGTTTTTGTTCCCTTCCATGAGTTTGGGTCAGGAAAGAGCAGAGCAAGAATGACTCAGTTCAGTCACTTTCAGATTATGCCATTCTTTTTTTTTTTTTCATTACCTTAGGCAAGATATTAATCATTAATTATATTTGTTTTAATTATCCTACTTATTAGCATGGAGCTCCTGAATGCAACAATGAAGATTCAAGCTGCCATCTCTGTACTGGGGTTTGTTTCTGCTGTCTCTCAACGAGAAGTTGCAAGCAGCACGTAACTTGGTTCTCCCAGGAGGACCCACTCTCACTAGAAAGTAACAATATGTAGAATATTCTGAAGCAGGCTCTTGTATTAATTTGGATACTCTTGCCTAGAAATACAGCTTGGGTTGTTGAGAATTTTGATAACATTAAAGAAATGTGTCCAGAAACCTCAGCTCTTAAGAGGACCTCCCTGCTTCTCCCTCCCCTCTGCCCACCAGCCTTGTTCAAGACTTTAGGGCTTTCAGTTCATAGAATCACAGAATAGCAGGGGTTGGAATGGACCTCTGGAGATCATCAAGTCCAGCCCCCCTGCCAGAGCAGGGTCACCCAGGGCAGCCCACACAGGAGCAGAGCCAGATGGGTTTGAATGTCTCCAGAGAAGGAGACTCCACAGCCTCTCTGGGCAGCCTGGGCCAGGCTCTGTCACACTCACAGTGAAGAAGTTTTTCCTCCTGTTGAGGTGGAACTTCCTGTGTTTCCCCTTGCTACCATTACCTCTCATCCTATCCCAGGGCAGCACTGGAAAGAGCCTGGCCCCTTCTCCTTGCTCCCACCCTGCAGAGATTTGGAACCATTCCTAAGATCCCCTCTCAGGCTTCTCTTCTCCAGGCTGAACAGCCCCAGGGCTCTCAGCCTTTCCTCCCCAGAGAGATGTTCCAGTCTTTGTAGCTGGAACAAAGCTTTGAACAGTCTCTGTTCCATTATCTTTGTGCTTTGTTGCTTAAACACAGGTAACCAGTGCTACTTGAGATACCCTGGGCTCTCCCAGACACCTACATGGACCTGTGAGATACAGCCCAGGGCAGAGGAGAAACTCTTTGCCCTTCTGGATGTCAGACTGAGACCAGGCAGGTTGCCCTAGGACATTAATCTGAAGTGGCATCAGATGCCTATGTTTAGATGACTGAACGTAGTGCCAGGTAATATGACCTCTAACCAAGAAGTGAAGAATATCTATTATCACAAACTAGTGAGACACTAAAATTAAGCTTCTCTCTTTTTAGTTGGTTGGGGTTTTTATGGGATTTTTTGGTTTCTGGCTAAAATTAACGACCAGGGGTACATCTTCAGAGGCAGCCTTCAGACTGTAAGGTGTGATTTTTGCTTCTCCATGTGGACAGAGTTGTTATCTGGCATCATTCCACAGCTGTCCCAGGTCTGTAAGGTGTGTTGTCAGATAGAGATTCTCTGTAAAATCCTTCCTGAGCATGAGAAGCTCTGGAGTGTAATGGTTGTGAGTCTTGAAACTGGTGCTGGCTGACTGCCTTCAGTGCAGGTTGTCTCGAGATCTTTATTCTGAAATCTCTCTGGTTTATAGTTTCATCCTTCTAGGGTCGTATAAGAGATAAATGAAGGCATGCAAGTGTTCGTAGGAACATCCTAAATGCGTATTCTATCTTCAAAGAGGAAAAGAATACAGTAAAAGAATCATCTCTTTCCCAGATTTGAACACAGGCTTTTGGGTGAGGGGATTGTAAACCCCCAATACTGTTAAAAAGGGTGATTTCCCCCCCCCCTTCTGCTTCTTCTTCCCACTCAGTCGTATATTCCTACTGTTTCTTTCGTGCTGACCATAGGTCTTGTTGCTGGGCAGTTAGATGGATCAGGAAATGAATCCAATTGGATTTCCCCCCTCTGCAACTTAGCTTATTATGTCCGATGAAATATTAGTAGTGTGCACATGCAGCCTTCTTCCTGACTGTGCACACCAAGGTGGTCTGTGGTTATTTATGATACTTCTCTTGTACAGATAAGATTTAGGAAAGTTTTCCTATAAATCCTATTTTGCTAAAGCTGCTCTATTACCTGTGTATCCTTCACAGGAGAGAAGAATAAATGGTATTTATTAAAGAGCATACTTTGAATTCTCTTTACCTGCTAAACCAGCACTATTGAAAAGAACCCCCCCCGACAACTGAAATAGAGGATTGAGCTGGTAGATGGTTTCAGTTCTTGGCATTTGTGTGAGAAGAGGAAAAGCAGCGTGCCAGACTGCAGCACAGTAGGCCCACAATTTACTTGAAGATGAAACTAAAAAAAAAATAAAAATACAGTATTAGGAACACGTAAGTAGACACATTTAGTTGGTTTTGTTTACTGTGCAAGATTGACGTGCAGTAAAAATGAGGGGTAATTATAGAAACTGCCACATGAGATTTATTTTTGGTTTCCTTCCATGATGCCGCGCTTGGTGAGCTGCCGGAGTTGGTATGTGATTTCTTTGCTCTTGATTGACCCTGGTGTAAAAAAAAAAAGAAACCCAAACAAACCCCCCCCAACACCAAACCTGCACAACAAAATACCCCCAGCAAAAAAAAAAAAAGAGAAGAAAATGAAAAGCAAACAGTGCTCAAAGCACAAAAAGTGTCATTGGAATGGATGTGCCCTTTCGCTCGTACGGAGCAAACAGCAGAAAGCAAAAACCAGGCTTTTTATTCTAAGCATGAACCTTTGATGGATCTTTGCTCTTGCTTGATGTCCTACCAAAGGGATTTGTGATTGTAAACTTTCTGTACTCTATTAGACTAATATTTTTTTCATCATAAATCTGTAATCTCAGAACATAGGAGGGGAAACCTGAATATGTGATCAGCCAGAGAATATAACTGCCAGCAGTCAGGTACAGCAAGGGCTCGGCAGTGGCTCAGCTCATGGCAGCGACGTCTGTTGCCACTTCTTGCTGTATTCTTCTAGAGTTAAAACACTGCCCTCTCTCCAAAAGCTGGCCTGGGTGGAGTGTTAGATTAAGACTAATATTAGGGGGTATTGACTGCCAGTTACAATGCTTAGGAGTGTAGATAACAAACATCTTTCTCTACCGGATGATTTAGAACGTAATGGGACATGCGCTCTTGGTAGAGCCAAGGCTGGGTGTCAGGGATGGGACAGTGGTGGTCAATGGCTATTTTGGTTGCCCTGTCATAGGATCTGAACCTGTTAGCTCCATCATCTGACTGTCAGGTAACTGCTGGGAGTTTAGTTGTGCTTTAGTTACGTTTCGAAAGAAAAATCAATTGCTCAAAGGAAGGGGTTTTTTGATTGTTTTGCATAATTCACTATGAAGGCCGTTGCTGAAGAATACAGGGTGTTTATCTATCTCTGAACTTCACAGAGTAAGTTTGGTCGTTGTCATGGCTGAACCCCAGAGAGCAGCCCAGCTCCACCCAGCCTCTCGCTCACCCCTCCCCAGTGGCATCAGGGAGAGAATCAGAAAAGTGAGAAAACTCATGGGTTGAGATAAATTCAGTTTAAGGGGTAAAGCAGAAGCCACGTGCACAAGCAAAACAAAGTGAAGAATTCATTCCCCACGTCCCACGGGCAGCAGGTCTTCAGCCATCTCCAGGAGCCCGGCTCCATCACGTGTGACTGTGACTTGGGAAGACAAACAGTATCACTCGGAACATTGTCCCCCTCCCTTTCTTCTTCCCCCAGCTTTTAATGCTAATCCTGATGTCATATGGTCTGGAATATCCCTTTGGTCAGGAGGGGTCAGCTGTCCCTGCTGTGAGTGGGCTGAGAAGCAGAAAAGCCCTTGACTGCGTGTAAGCGCTCTCCCAGCCCAAACCAGTACAGTTGTATAACATTGCCCAGGAACACTGTCTCAGCATGTTTTGGTTTGGTCTCTCTCCAGTGGGCAGGGAAGTCAGTGGTGTGAATGCACAGCAGGGAAGAATGGAACTGCTGAAATCAGAAGAATGGCTTCAAATGACCATGCAGTAGTTAACGGAGAGCTGTCTGCAGTAGGCTGCCGGGGAGGAATAGCAGATTGTTTCAGGTAGCAAACAGTCCAAATGGATTTGGCTGGCTTTGGGGTACATCTGCATTACTGATTGCATTGCACAGATCTTCAGATCCAGAAGTTCCTCATCATCACCACTTGGAGTGTATCGCTTGCTACGTTAGTCACAGAGATGCAGGAAGCTCATAAATACTGGGACATGACGAGCAGCTTGTGTGTTAGCCTGGCTCAGCGGTGAAGACGAGCCTGCCTCACCACTGCCATCACCTAGCTCAGGCTCTGCACTCCCTGTGAGCCAGCACCAGCCTGTTTCTACTGGGTAGACTGGGCAGCATCTCCTGCAGAGCTCTCAGAGCCTGGAGTAGTCCTGATGGGCTTGTGAAGAGAATGGGAACATCTGTGAGCTGGAGGCAATAGTTCCAGAGTTTAAAATAAAATTGGAAAGACAGACAGTGATTCATGGTTGTCAGGTTTATGGTCACAGAATTATAGAATGGTTGGAAGGGAACCTCTGGAGCTCAAGCTTTGTTTGATCAAGATCACTGTGCTCTTCTCTGGCATGGTCTGTGATACGGAATCAGCTGGACTTCTGCTTGTTCATTCACCTCTCACAAACAACACAAGTGGTTTAAGGTGTCTCCTCCTCTTCTCTGCCCTGGTGAGACCACAGCTGAGTATTGTGTCCAGTTCTGGGCTCCCCAGTTCAAGAGGGACAGGGAAATACTGGAGAGAGTCCAATGGAGAGCTGCAAATATCACGGAATCATAGAATGTTTGGGGTTGGAAGGGACTTCTGGAGACCATTGAGTGCAACCCCCCTGCCAGAGCAGGGTCACCCAGCACAGCCCACACAGGAACAGAGCCAGGGGGGGTTGGAAAGTCTCCACAGAAGGAGACTCCACAGCCTCTCTGGGCAGCCTGGGCCAGGCTCTGGCACCCTCACAGTGAAGAAGTTTTTCCTCATGTTGAGGTGGAACTTCCTGGGTTCCAGTTTGTGTTCGTTGCCCCACATCCTATCAAAGGGAACCACTGAGAAGAGTGCTGATAGAAAAATAGACAAGAATGAACATATATAATTCTCTGTAGCTGTTTTGAAGCTTATTCAATCCATTTTTCCAATACTCAAGCACTACTTATTTTCTGCAGAGCTTATGAAATGCTGTTGTGAACTAGAAGCTATCTCTGGCTTAATGCTTTGAACAAGTGCTTGTATGAAGAGTGAAACCAGCTTTGGACAGTGCAAGTCATTTTGTGGATGGAGAGAAAATACTTTTCAGCTGATTCACTTTAATTTCTCAACTTAAAAATGGGAAAATGAATCAATGGCTGGTTGCTGAAAACTGGAAGCTTTGTTCTTACCTTTTCAGCCTGAGGAAAAAATAGAGCATGGAAGGCAGAGATGTGTTTTCTGACTCAATTCTTATATTCCAGAGCTTATCAATCCCCTTGTTAGGCAGTACTTCCAAGGATGGTTTAGATACAGAGCACTTTGTATCGTAAGCATTCATCAGTTCACTAAAAATGATTTAATGTTTCTCCTTTCTTAATTTCAAGTGAGGTTTTCTGAAACAATTCACTATAGGCTGTAAGTATTTACTTGTATCTTACTGGAGATGGAGGGTGAGGTCAGAAACTAAGAGGCTGAACTAAAAGCTTATCAGTACCTTGAGTATTACCAGGGAGTATAGAGGGGCTATAGGGGCTATAATGGGGCTATAGGGGCTATAATGGGGCTATAGGGGCTAAATAAGTGCTGTAGGGGCTATTATGGGGGTATAAGGGCTCTACAGGGGCTATATTGGCTGTACCAGGGCTATAGGGGCTCTAATGGGGCTATAAGGGCTGTACTGGAGGTATAGGGGCTGTACTGGGACTACAGGTTCCACACTTGGACCATAGGGCCCACACTGGGGCTACAGGTGCTATAATAGCACATAAGGTCTATAATGGGACTATAAGGGCCT
>JANVCC010000021.1:2294087-2350016 GCA_025345505.1 Todiramphus chloris collaris
AGGAGCGTTTGAAGGAGCTGGGTCTGTTTAGTTTGAGGAAGAGGAGGCTGAGGGGAGCCCTCATCACTCCCTCCAGCTCCCTGACAGGACATTGGAGAGAGGCTGGTGCTGGGCTCTGCTCTCAGGTGATTAGGGACAGAACCAGAGGGAACGGCCTCAAGCTGAAACAAGGCAGGGTTAGACTGGACACTAGGGAAAAATTCTTCATGGAAAGGGCAGTGAAATATTGGAATGGGCTGCCCAGGGAGGGGGCTGAGTCCCCATCCCTGGATGGGTTTAAACATCACTTGGATGTGGTGTTGGGGGACATGGTCTAGGGGTGAACTTGTAGAGTAGGGCTGATGGTTGGACACGATGATCCCAAGGGGCTTTTCCAACCTGAGTGAGTGGTTCTGATTCTGATTATTAGACCTTAGCTAGGAAAAGTTAATAGAAACATTTGCCAGCCAGTGAATTTTAATGAAAAAATCCCCCAAGAAATGCCCCGTTTTCCTAAGTACAGTACAAATATAATACATACATAGAGAGGAAAGCTTGCTGAGTTTAAATGATAATGAATCTGGCAATAGAAACCACCTGACCTTGTCTCTTAGCAGTCTGTTCATCGAGGAAAAATGAGACTGTGCTGTAGTGTGAAGGGTGATTTCATGGGAACCCTTCATTGCAGAGCTTTTACACCAGAAAAGCTGCTTGATGCTCTGCCTGGACATTGAAAATTGCAACTAAATCCTCGAGTTCCAAACAGATTAGCTTTCTTTTACAGTGGTAAACAATCCACTTCCAACTTTCTTTAGTTTGGTACAATTTGGAGGGTCAATAAACCACGAAATTCTATTTTAAATCTGAAAAGACTACTGAGCTTTACAGTCCAGAGTTGATCCTTGACAGGAATCAAACGTCGATGCTTGATTCCAACATTGCAGACTAAGTGATTTATATTTTATGTAGTATATGGATTTACATAGTACTTATAATATGTCAGAAAAAGAGTCTCCAAAATAATAAAACATAGTTAATTTTTTTATGAGATGAATTTTTAAGTAAAGACAATATAATAAAAATTACTTTAAGAAACAACTTCTGTCTTGGGAGAAACAAGGAAAGAAGGTGCAGTTTGTCATTGAAATCAAAATCTGAGGTGCTCAGTCGAGGGACTTGATTTTAATTCTGAAATGAGATGCAGAAAAGTTTACATTCCCCCTGCGAACAAAACAGCATCCTTGCACTAGAGGTGAGCTGTTGCAGATGAGCCAAGTGCATTACAGGCTTTATCAGACCTGTAAACTTTCTGCCTGTTCCCGTGAGTTAAATATTTGTCTGGGCCATGAAATGCCTTTAAGAGAAGGAGCTAAATCCACCTCTGTGATCAGCCCGACCCCCAAATCCTGCGGGAAGGCAGAGGTTTGCAATCTCCAGCACGTTTCAGCATTAGCTGCATCAGGAGGATGCTCCGTCCCCAGCCTTCCAAACCACCTGGCATTTCTTAGGGTAACTGGGTTGGAATTTCCTAGACCTAACCTTGTTTTCAGGTAATAACTGTAACATCCAGCAGGGTGGTAGTCAAATTATGAATTACAGAGGCCGAAAGATGATTAGAAGATGGAATTTCCCACTGAAACGGAGATGACAGTGCTCTTTGTGTTCTAGCTTGTTAAATGACACGGGTGAGAGAATTGCTTGCCTGTTGCCTTGTTTTATCCACTTCTCTGTGATTTGTTTGTTACATCCGTGGTAGGTTTGTCTTTTGTTCCTTACAAATGTTACAATTTCCTGGACTTCTTTTTTTTTCCCCTCCTCTCAGTTTTCAAGTTGCTGCTTGTCTTACAGTTTGGAGGAGTTCCTGCCCCGGGGACTGACTGCAGCCCGTGTCCAGGGTCAAACAGTCTTCTGGCAGAAACTTGGTTTCTTTAAGGAACTGAAAGAAGCCAATTTGCCTTTCCTGCTCCAGATCAGAACGTTTCCTTTGCTCTTTCAAGATCTGATCTCTTCACTTGTTACAGTTGCCAGTTTGGGGTTTTTTTTTCCCTTCCCACAGGAGGTATAATGCTGTCAGTGTCTTAAATTTAAAATGCTTTTTTTGTTTTTGCTTTACAGACTGAGACAACTTTAGGCCTCAGTTCATATCAACAGAAAAGGTAAGTATGAGGTTCTAAAAGTTGAATACGTCCATCCCATTGTGAAATTGGGGATATTTTGCATAATAATGTTTTAGCGTGAGCAAGATCAGATGGTGTATTTTTTCATCTCATACAGAGGAACTAAAAATGTAAAGGAATTTCTAAGCTTGGGCAGGAAAATCACTTCACATAAGGAGTAAGAAATGGAAGAATTCCTTAACGGACTTTGTAACGTATACCAGAGTCAGTGCATGCAAATAAAGGGGGGGTAAGCTGAGACTCTGCTTGGAGATGGTTTTATTAATTTACTGAGCTTTTGCTGAGGAAGGAGTGAGTTTGTTTACCTGCTTTAGAAGTTCTTCAGGTCCTTTTGAAGAAAATCATTTTATTTTCAAGAGCTTCTTCCCCGCTCCCCCGTCCATCTGTTCCATTCTCTTTGCAACAAGTGTTGAAAAAAAGCAGCATTTTTCATTTTACACTTGAACAGCCTGTTTGTATCACTTGCCACCAGTCTCTGCTGCCTTCTGATTAGACACTGCCCTAAATCTTGGAATGGAAATCTCCTGAATTGTCTGAAAGTACCGTAGACTTTGGCTTAACTACTTGTGGGTTTCTAAGTATACTTGGAATTCAGGGTTTCGGGGGGAAAGGGCGATCAAGAAGGTGCTGAAGAATCCTAGGAAGATGTGGCAGGTGTAATTAAAACAGAAATTCATGTTGTCTTCATTGTGATAATATAAAAGAGTTAATATTCTGTATTGAAATAAGGTGGCTACTTCATAGTTTGATCTGAAGCTGGAGGCAATCGGTGCATTGTGGTACTGGGAATTTTGTCTAATCAGTGTTATGTGAACTTCACGTTTGCTTTTGAATTACATGAGTTTAGGTCAGTCATTCTGCATAAAATACGAAACATCGTGGTGCTGTACCTCCCCAGAATCTTTGTTCCCTTTCCCCAGCAACGGAGGCTTCTCTCTGCCCTTCAGGACTTCTGCTCATTTATTTCTCATCTCTGAAGTCCCTCAAATTAAACTTCACGTGGTGCTCTTTCTAAACTCTTTGTTTTCTACTTACCTGGACTAAACAAGCACACTATGAATTTCAGTGTCCTGCTCCCATAAATAATCACTTCCAAAGATGCTTTGGGTACTGCTTTCTCTGTTACCCACTTACACATACCATATATCCACCTCCCTGACTGTACCTGTGCCGTCACGGGAGGATGAATTACCCCCTGTAAAGTTACCATGCATTGAGAGTTTAATTTTCCTGCTTGCTGTAATCGTGCAAATCGTTAACGTTTTCTTCAAGGTAAAATAAACCCAGGATTTTTGGAAAGATCAGGTAAAAATGATGCACTTCCAATAATTTGTGTACAAGGGGTTTTCCCCACCATGCTAAATGCAAACCACTCTGGGAAGCCCTGTGCTCGGCACCCTGTAGTGCACTCAGAACTTTGCTCAGTAGTAAGAGAATATCTGAAATTCCATTATTGAACTGCTTTATTTATGATAAATAAGATGGTTGTTAATGCTTCTGGAAGAACACAAACAAAGCAAATAGGTCACAGAGCAGTGGATCTAATACTAATTTCCCAAACTTCCCTTTTTGTGAGGTGAGTAGCTTAAGCTCAGTGATCACTGTGCTCTTCTCTGGCATGGTTTGTGATATGAAATCAGCTGGACTTGTGATCGTTCATTCATCACTTGCAAACAACACAAGTGGTTTAAGGTGTCTCCTCCTCCTCTTCTCTGCACTAGTGAGACCACAGCTGGAGGATTGTGTCCAGTTCTGGGCTCCCCAGTTCAAGAGGGACAGGGAAATACTGGAGAGAGTCCAACTGAGAGCTACAAAAATCATAGAATCACAAAATGTTTGAGGTTGGAAGGGACTTCTGGAGATCATCGAGTCCAACCCCCCTGCCAGAGCAGGGTCACCCAGGGCAGCCCACACAGGAACAGATCCAGGAGAGTCTTGAATGTCTCCAGAGAAGGAGACTCCACAGCCTCTCTGGGCAGCCTGTGACCCTTATGGTGAAATGTTTCCCAAAGCCTCCTATGCTCCATCTTATACCCATTTCTCCTTGTCCTATCACTGGATGTCATTGAGAAGAGCTACAAAGATACAGAAGGGACTGGAGCATCTCTCTGGTGAGGAAAGGCTGAGAGCCCTGGGGCTGTTCAGCCTGGAGAAGAGAAGCCTGAGAGGGGATCTTAGGAATGATTCCAAATCTCTGCAGGGTGTGGGGCAAGGAGAAGGGGTCAGGCTCTTTCCAGACAAGAGGTAACAGCAGCAAGGTGAAACACAGGAAGTTCCACCTCAACATGAGGAAAAACTTCTTCACTGTGAGTGCCAGAGCCTGGCCCAGGCTGCCCAGAGAGGCTGTGGAGTCTCCTTCTCTGGAGACCTTCAAACCCCCCTGGCTCTGTTCCTGTGTGGGCTGCCCTGGGTGTTCCTGCTCTGGCAGGGGGGTTGGACTCAATGATCTCCAGAGCTCCCTTCCAACCCCCACCATTCTGTGACTGTGTGAGTACCCCAGTTGTTGTTCACCTGTCCTTCCTGCCAAGGATCCTCTCTCCTGTGTTGGAAGAAGATGAATACATGTCTCTGTGGCTCAGCTGCTGCAGTTCATGGTCCAATGACTTATTTTCCCCTGCCAGCGATGATGGGTTTGGGTGTGGATTGTGAGCCTGAGCTGTTGTGCTGAGGGTATTTGGGGGTTGCAGACTGGTGGGGAACACAAACTGGTCGGGAGCAGAGCCATGGACAGGAACTGAGCTGGTTCAGCTGCGTGCACGTCACTCAGAGAGTAAGTATGAAGACATGAATTTCAGACTGACTGAACTTCAGAGGACCACAGTTAGTGTATTTTATGTCTTGCGTTTCTGGAGGTGGTTCAAGTGGGATAGTATCTTGTTTAAATCATTGAGTCTCCCTGGCAGAAAGGAGGGACAGAGGGATTATGTGCAATTTTTTCCTCTCCCAGGAAACGACTGCATTTGGTGGTCCTTGAGAATGAGGTGGAGGCCATAGACCAGATGTGCTTCCAGGAGGGTTTTTTCTTTTCATTTCTCACCTAAAATTGCTTTGTGCAATTGAAAGTTCAGCATTTTAGAGGGTGCTCTAATAAAACACTGGGTTTCAGATTGGAAGAGTCTCCAGGTTTGCCAGGAGAAACAGCCCATCCCCCTCCAGAGCTCTGGCTTGTTGGGCGTTTGCGCATCGCAAACTCCTCAGTGCCACGTTACAAAGCAATTACCCAGTTTGCTGGCTGTCTGCTTCTGGCTCTCTCATTACTGGGCTTACATGGATATTTCTTTCAAGTATTTTTCTGGTGGTTGTTGGTTTGTTTTTCTTTTTTTTCAGTGTCATTGCTGAAAACTCTTGTTTCTCATCCATGTCCTTAACTTCTCTAGAGACTTGTCTTTCATTGTCCTTAGTAGAGATTGCAGTCTCTCCTTCTTGCTATAGCTCACTGATATTTCTCCCCTATCCAGACAGTTTATTCAGGTCTTTGATCTGCTTTTTAAGGCTAATTGAAAGGAGGGAAACGAACTAGCCATTGAATTGGTTTTCTTCGTGCCCGTGGTCAGGTTCCACTGCACCCATTCAAGCTTCTCTCCCCAGACAGCCCCCTTGGGAAGTGTTATCTTTGAATTTTCATGTCTGCTATCATAATAAAGGGTTAATATTGCCCTAGCTGAACCAGTCACTAGCTGGGTGTAGTTTATGAACAAGTTTTGTTGCTAGTCTTTTTATTCAGCTGCACTCAGAGCAGTGGCTGCTGCCAGGTACCAGAGGGGTCCGGCGTTTTGTCAGAGTTCACTTTCTCACTGAGGTTGCATTTAGTACCCTTATTTCAAAATTAATCTTAACTAGAAAAAAATCAAATACCTCTTCTGACATAATCAGCTCGGCCTTAGCTTTAAATATTAACAAATCATGGACACACTCAGGGAAACGTGATCGTTTCCTTTTATTAGCCAGAAATATGCTGGTTTTGATGCGCTCTTTCAAGGACATTCTGGCACAAAAAGTAGCCTGTTTGTCACTTTAAAATCCCTGTGGTTATTTTTGGACGTGCTTTTGTTTCATTTTATTTTGTGGTAATAGAAATAACAAAGTGTCTTTCTAAGAGTTTGTGTTGCTAAATAAAATCATGGGATCTCTTGCTGTTTGATGGTTTGTTGCCATCGTCTTTGATTTCTTGATGATTTGTGGCACAGGGGAGGAAATAAACCCCTTTAAACAACTGGTACAGTAATGTGGGGAAAATACACATCAGGTAATGCTTAGATTTGAATTTTCCACAGTAGCAATTAAAGATTGTGCAGATAAAATTCCACAGAGCACAGACCTCCTCCAGGAATCCCAGAACAGCTAGAAAGGTAAAATGAGGGTACAGAGAAACAGTTACTGCCAGCTTTGCAGAAGCCTTTAAATACTGTATTTGACAGTATTTTCTTCATCTCCAAATGCAGAGATGGGCAGAGATTATTTAAAATGATGAATGCCTGGTACTCTGTGATAACAGCAAAACATCACAGAAGTGCTGCAGAATGTCCTCAGAAGAAACCCGTGTCCCGGCACAGATGGACATCCAGATCACAGACAGTCTTTCCAGGCATTGATGTTTTGGCCAGCTCTATAACTGCATCTGTGACTAAACCTTATGGAGACATGAAGTTGCACTCCAGTGGATTGCATCTGGTGGTGGGCTGCTTTTGGGTAGTAGATAGGAACTGAGGATGACCAAGTGGACGGCACAGCGAGGTTAATGAGAGTGTCAGGCACTGTGTGTGGTTCACTTCCATCTTAAAATCAGAATTCCTGCAGGAGGGAAAAAAGTGTTGGGATCATCTTAAGTCATTGCCAGACATTTCTGAAACTTCATAGGTTTGCGTGACTCCTGGCCAGTTCTTGGTCTGCTGGAGCTTGTTGGCAGATCATAGAATCTTAAGATGGTAGAGGTTGGAAGGGAGCTCTGGAGATCATCGAGTCCAACCCCCCTGCCAGAGCAGGGTCACCCAGGGCAGCCCACACAGGAACAGAGCCAGGGGGGATTGGAAGGTCTCCAGAGAAGGAGACTCCACAGCCTCTCTGGGAGTTCCAGGCTCAGTACTCTCCTCTCATCCAGCTGCATCTTTTCCTTTTCATGTTCTTCTTGTTGACTTTGAAAGTTAGAAAACTCACAAGGGTATGGAAAGAAAAATGTCTCAGTTCTGATATAAGACCGGGAGCCATAGCTCTACATGCACACAATAGTAATTAACTTTCATGTCATTATGCTGTAAAGTTGCCCTACCCATGGGTGTATCCAGCCTTCAGCGAGCGAGTGCCCGGCGGAGCAGACGTTATCCTCACTTTGGAAGTCTGCAGCAGGTTGACTCATGTTGGGCCTTTCAGGAGGCCAAGTTTGGGAATCCCAATATTGCTCATTCCCATTTGAATCTTATTAGAGTTGGTACTTTGATTAAGTCATTAAAACGTAGCTGCCTGTACCAAACTTGAATGGCTTCAAAATTCCACATTGTCCAAATGAGTCTCCAGTTGACTATTCCACAACTCTCCTATTCAACAACTCCAATGAGCCACAGCAGCACTTAATAGTAGCAAGAATGATGATTTTCTGCAGAGCTGAATGCAGTTCTTCCTCTTGGTATCTTATACCTTCCCTTGGATTGCTGTGTGATCCATGCACACGTACACACGCGTGTGCATGCACATATAGGAGCATACACTAAAGCTGACTCTGCTATGCTTACCCTTGCCTCCTTTTCTTATGTGGATAAAGCTATTTTTAATGACTGAGCTCTAAATAGTATTGAAGGTGCTTCAACATCCACATTTAGAGAGCCATAAATAGATCAGCTACACATGGAATATACTGGAAGTGTGAAGATTTGGTCGTGGAGCACCAGAGAGAGTTGATTTGTTTTACTGTTGTTGTTGCCCAGATCAGTGCACGTAAGGTTTCCTACTTTATTCTTACATTTTTATTCCTGGAAATAGCTTCCTTGTTGAAATGGTTCTGGAGGATGGAAAGACATGTGAATTTGACCAATAATTAGTTGGAAGTACGCTGGATGGAGTTAGATTGATTGGGTTCAAGGACATTGGATGTTGCAGAGAGGCAGGTGCCGGTCTCTTCTCACCAGTAACAGTGACAGCACAAGAGGGAATGGCCTCAAGCTGCACCAGGGGAGGTTTAGGATATTAGGAAAAACTTTTCCACTGAAAGGGTTGTCAGGCATTGGAATGGGCTGCCCAGGGAGGTAGCTGTCACCATCCCTGGAGGGGTTTAAAAGCCATCTAGATGTGGTGCTTGGAACTATGGCTTAGTGGTGGGCTGAGCAGAGTAGGGTTAATGGTTGGACTTGATGATCTTAAAGGTCTTTTCCAGCCTAGATGATTCTATGATTCTAAGACCTCAGATTTCTGCAGGCAAGCCACACGTGCCTCTCTGAGGGCATCTTCCATCTGCTGGCTTCCCCTCTGCTGAGACAGAACTGGGTGGTTCTGCTGCCCTTGCTGGGTTTGTAGAGCAGCTTGGCTTATCCGGGACTTTGGGTGTCTGGAATTGAAAGAAAGTCAGAAAACAAGGATCTAAAATGAGTGCTATTTTAAGATGGGTAACAAAAGCATTTAAAGAAAAAAGAAAGCTATTGATCTTGAGACACTCTTTAGCATTTCTTATTTATTCATTTGAAGCTCTTGTCTCCCTCATTTATTGTATGAGTATGATTTTTACTCAGCCCAAAATAAACTGTTACAGAACTACAGAGATACTTCAGTGTGGTCCCAATCACCATCCTGAGTAAGAAAATGTTTCAGTCAATGAATTTGCTTTGTTTTGTTTTGGTTTTTTTTTCTCCTTGTAACTTCTCTTGTTAGTTATTGATTATGTTCTGTAAAATAAGCAGGAGTAGAGAATGTTTTCAGATAGTTTTTGTCTTCACTGCTGGGTTGTTTGAGTGGTATTTCAAGCTCCAGTCTTCATCCACCTGCATTCTCCTAAAGAATTCCCAGTGGGAGGTTCGTCCAGGCAAAGCTAAGGAATGTATTTAGAGTCACTATCTTCTGAAGGTGATGAGTTTTTAACAGTAGAAACACGTGGCCTCAGTACCACCATATGAGTCCAAGATTATTTATGTGTAAGACCAAGATTGTTATTGATGTCCTGGTATAAATGTGGCCAGAGAAACGACGTGTGTGTCAATTACTGTTACACCTCGAGGAAGACGTTTGGATATTGCCATGAAAGATGATACCAAGCTATTCAGCTTTCTGTTTCCCTTAGCCATCACTGTATAGAGGAAGAGTAACACTTGAGTTATGTCCATTTCCATCATATGTACTCGTGTCATCTCTCCTGGGAGACCCCACATCACGTCGTGAGTGGCTGGTAAAATTCCGGTATTCTGACTGGACAAGTTTCTCAGGCTGTTTTTTCTTTTCAATTAGTTGCTTTATTATTAGTCTTAATGAATGCTTTGTTAGGAAAGGGCAATTTGAGGTGGGGAAGGGAGCAAAAATGTACCATTTCTCAGTACCTCTTACAGCATTTTGCTTTTTCTTGCAGCGTATCCCTGTATCGGGGAAATTGCCGACCTCTCCGGTTTGAGCCACCGATGCTGGATTTTCATGAACAGTAAGTTGAAAAGTCTTTTGCTCTGTGTAGTTAAGACAAAAAGGAAAAAAAAAAAAAACCCCAAACAAACTGATGCAGAAGGTTGTATACACAAATTGCCAAGATGCATTGTCTTAGTGTGTTTCACCTACTTGTTCCAGAGAGCTGGTGTCCTCGGGCTTCAGCATCATGTGATGACCTATCAGCTGCCCTAGTTTTGGTACTGTAGGGACCTGTACTTACTTTTTAGGTGCTTGTACAGCTGTCCTGCAGAGTGGAGACAGTTTTAAGTCTAGAACTTAACCTACTGAGGTGAGATTACCTTCCTGTTTGTACGTAACCGACGGCAGAGAGCATCTACTCCAGCATGGCCATTTTACCCCTGCTTTCATGGCAAAAAAACTCCAGTTTTGTCAGTGAACCTACAGTTATTAGAACAGTGACGTAGAGCTGTGAAAATTCAGCCTCGAGGAGAACAAACAGCTTCCAGGAATCTAGCTCCTTGCTGCACCTTGCAGCTGGTTGCTGTTTCATTTCTCAGTGGCTGGATGTAATGATTTATAGCAAACCTAATGGTGACTTCTCCAAAAGATAAAAGAAGGAGGAAAGAAGTTTGATTCAACAAAGTACTTGTTTATGATCAGTTCCTCTGAGAACTGCTTCAGTCTTCACTTTTCTTACCAGTAACTGGTTACTGTGTATAGGTAGCTACCAGCACTCTTCTTGTTAACAGTCAGAAGCAGTTCTGGTGTCGGTGTTCACGGGTGTAGCAACCTCTGCACGATGTATAGCTGCAAGTGAGGACATGTCAAACATTTTGTTAATACAGCCTGGGAGAGAGAAAACAGCTCGGGTAGCAATATTGCTTCCCCCATTCTCAGCCTGCACTTCTGCTGGGTGAAAGGCTGCTTTATTTACAGATAAGCCACAAATGATGAGTAGAAATCCAGGAGGAAGGACCATCGTGCAGTGTGGCGACTACAGAGATGCACAAGTGTGTGGCCACAGTGTATACTTCAGTGTTTCTGAAAGCAGACAGGCTCTAACTGCATTGTTTGCACAGAGTTTTCCAGAAATAACCTTTACAGAGGAAAGAAAAAAAAAAGTAATACCACTAAATAGCAAATCTATATGAAAATGCTTCATTTTACAGACGAGATCTGTGCTCGGTCTAAAGAATTTGTAACATCGGAGTAAAGACAAAGAAATCACTCTGCCCTCTCTTCCTTACTCCTCCTAAACTTCAGAATCTCTAGCTTTTAATGTTGTGCGTGGGTGTGGGTTTTTTGTTGGTTTGTTTTGGGTTTCTTTTTGTAATGTCAGTAACTGGTCCTAAGTAAGAGAATATTGAGCTTCTAAATTAAATAGTAAAATACCTAAAGGTAAGCCCTGCTCTCTGCCATCACTGTTCTAACTGCTCTGGTTCTCAAATCATACTGCTGAGTGCAGTACAAACTCAAACTTGTAGAGCACTTTGCTCTTTGTTTGAGTTACTGCAAGCTTACTGATTTGGTTTTCAGTCATTTTCTCTTGAGGTTGTAAAAGTGTTCAGTTCGTCGTAATTACAGCATTTGACCTTTGAAACCTATTTTTATTCACTTTACTATGGATTTTGTTGATGTGCCCTGAAATATCTTGCTTTTAAAGGTCATCTATAGCTTGCATGCTCAGCTGAGGAAAGCTACATGTGCTTCTTTCCTTTGGGGATTTCCAGAGATGCTTTGCTTCATTTATTTATTCTTTTAATTATTATTATTTTTATTTTCTTTTTTTCTATTTGCTAAAACTCGATCCCAGGCAGTGTCATAAATACTTTAAGCTGTTCACATTTTGTCTTTTTACGTAAGCTGTTCCTGTCAGAGTTGAAAGCATTGAAGAAATAGTGCAGATCTAGTTGACTACTAAACTAGTGTGCATTCCTTACTTCAGAAGGGCTCAGTAAATACAGAACTGCTCTGGGGATTGCTGCCTCCTACCAGTTAAAACAGGGAACCTGTGTGTTAGATCTTCAGTTGATTATATGTTCTATTCATGGTTTTTTTCTTGCATTACATGATAATAAATTTATCTGTTGAAGTTCAGCTCAGAATCTCAGGCAGAAATCGCCTTCTGATTTATTAAAACTTCAGCAAGATGCCACAACCAAGTTTAGGAAACGTTTTGATCTGGAGCCCCAAAGTTCAGTTGAAAATCTCTTCTTGTGCATTTAAATAAAAGTGAACCATCTCTGAGAAATGCTGAGTAACTCGACCTCATGGTGGGAACAAACTGCAGGTGCCAAACACCTTGGAAGTCAAATAATGCAGATTTAAGAAGCCTTTTTTGCCTTTTAAAATAGGCAGGGGTTTTCACACTCAAACTCTGGCTTTTCTTTGTTAATAACGGAGTTGAAGAAAGGCATGAAATACATATTTAGTTTCTGAATAACTATTGTACCTAAATGATGGTTTGCTAATGGGTTGCACGTAGCATTTAGCAGAGCAGGCTTGGTCAAAGTTCATGTTCATGCTGAACTTATCGACGCATCTTCTTCCCAGGCTGAAGAGCGTTGCCGTATTTCATTTCAGTTGTTAAGCTAACCTGTTCTTCTGGTGATGTTGGCCTGCTAAGAGGGTGTGGGTTGAATCAGATGTTTCAAAACCATGCCAACTTGAGCAGGGATAATGTTTACTGAAAGTTATGTTCTTTACCAACTTAATACTGCTTTTGATTTTTTTGAGATCTCTAGATAAGGGCTGTAGACACTTAACTGTGTTCCACCTGGAGATGAGATTGCAGCGGCCTCATGCTTCGGTTTTATAACAGTTAGGGGGCTTTTTAATGCCATTTTAATATAAAATAAACACTACTGTATTCTACCTCTTTGAAGGCAGTCCAGGTAATCTCACGTTTATCAAGGGAAATGTATGCTGTGTGTTAGGATATGCAAATCTGTAGCTCACTTGCAGGTATCCCAAATGTTCTCTGGATACATTAAGCCCCTGGGAATGGGGTGGAGCTGAGGCAGGTTCTCCTGGAGGACTGCTTGGACGGAGTGGAATACTCTTATTCAAGGTGAAAACCTCCTGCTTGTGTCTCTGAAGCAACACCAGTCTTCCTTTGGAACAAATTCTGCAGCATCTTGGATGTCAGAGAGTTTGGGCTTTACAGAAAGTAAGGGAAAAAACCTCCACGCCAAACCAGTGCCAGAAGTGGAGCTGCTTTCCAGTCCTTGTAATCTCCCTTCTAATCTGTTACTGTCCCCTGCTGATAAATGGGAACAGAGTAATTGAGGTGTTCTGACACACAAACAGTACCCATTATGTCATCTTCCATAGCTTTGGGAATTAGAATCATAAAATGGCAGGGGTTGGAAGGGAGCTCTGGAGATCATTTAGTCCAACCCCCCTGCCAGAGCAGGGTCACCCAGGGCAGCCCACACAGGAACAGAGCCAGGGGGGGTTGGAAAGTCTCCAGAGAAGGAGACTCCACAGCCTCTCTGGGCAGCCTGGGCCAGGCTCTGTCACTCTCACAGTGAAGAAGCTTTTTCCTCATGTTGAGGTGGAAGTTCCTGTGTCTCACCTTGCTGCTGTTACCTCTCATCCTATCCCAGGGCACAACTGAAAAGAGCCTGGCCCCTTCTCCTTGACACCCATCCTGCAGATATCTGTAAACATTGATAAGATCCCCTCTCAGGCTTCTCTTCTCCAGGCTAAACAGCCCCAGGGCTCTCAGCCTTTCCTCACCAGAGAGATGTTCCAGGCCCTTCATCATCTTTGCAGCTCTCCATGGGACGCTCTCCAGTATTTCCCTGTCCCTCTTGACCTGGGGAGCCCAGAACTGGACCCAATCCTCCAGCTGTGGTCTCACCAGGGCAGAGTAGAGGGGGAGGAGAACCTCCCTCGACCTGCTGGCCACACACTCCGTATGCACCCCAGGACTGGTTGCTCAGAGGCTTTTTTGGCAGAACAGTCATCACCTGTATGGCTTTCTGTGTTTGAGATGAATCTTCATATTAGAGCTCTTGCAGGTTGCCCAACTGGGCGAAGACTGAAGAATACTGTTGCTGGACAGTTTATATTCAGTTCTTGTACCTGCTTCGTAGGAGAACTTGAATGTTTATAGATCTTGATATATTGCCTTCATCTGTGTTCATTCCACTCTGACTATATCAAAAGTAAAGTTTGTAAGTTCTTCACAGTCTTTGGTAGAAGTCTTTTTTGGTCATGGAGCCCTTGGGTGTTGAATATTTTAGGATACTAATACAATATAAAAGATTAAGTTGACATCTTACCCCTGCTTCACAGAAATGGTTGGTAATGTATGAAATAGCATTTTAGCCAAAGTAATATTTTAATCCTTGGTCAACATACTCTTCTGTGGTGAAGGAAGGTTCACGCTTCACTCAATTTGAGCAAGATCCCATTCTCTAGACAAAGTTTTCTCATCAGTAGGGCAGTATTCTTAAAATGTCTCTCTTGTTTTTGTGTTGATGAACAGAATCTCTCTTTGCATTTCCTTTGAGATGTTTTCCTTTGAGGTTTTTTGGTAACTTTTCTTGGTTTTGAGCTCTGGTATTTGGCAGGAAATTCTATGAAAGCTTGAGCTGGTCTTGAAAGCAATTGCTTGGTGATGTTCAACTACTTGAGACCTTCTTGCAGGTCTTGAGACCTTCTGTTACTTCAAATAACATATGCATAAGTTCAGCAAATGGGTCAATTTTCTTCAAGAATTCTAATTTCTTAACAGTCAATAGTGGAGAATTTTTAGCAACTAGTGTGTTTCCAAATCACTAGTTTTCTTACATGCTAAACAAGTGTATTTACAACTGGTGAAAGGACCTATGAGGTACCTGTAATGTGCAACCAAATATCTACACAGTACATTGGATGCACTCCTGACGTGGGGGAGGTTGTGGGAATTTTTAAAAGGTGTTGCAAAATGAAATTTTCACTTCCCTTGGAGTTTGTTAAATGTAAGAAACTGTTGACAGTAAATTGACAGCTGGTTGAGATACACCTCTGGTTGAGATACACCTCTGCTTCTGCTCACGTACGGTGCAAGGCTGCAAAATGCTGCCAAAGCAATTAATAGTTTATTACTCTCTTAGATTCATTCAAATCACAGTTGGTGATGTGATGAGATAAGGCTCTACTACTTATGTTTTCTATATGGGGTTTTGCAAAAGGTATGATTTGTTGGAGGGGATCTAGGTTGGATTCCCAACATCGAATGGGGTGCTTGCTCCATTCAGCACGTTACTTGGACCCTACCGTTTTGCCCAATGCAATGTAAAACACCTTTCTTGATTTGTTCAGAGCCAGTGAAATCTGGAATCTGAGAAACGATTGGGCTGTAGGTGAGTGTGTATGTAAAACCAAAACCCTTCTATTTTCTTTGGCTTTTCCAAATGCATTCCTTTGAATTTGCATTCTCAAGCTTGGGTGTTTCAGTTGCTCTAACTTCAGTTAAGCCAGCAGCTGGTCTGTGTCACTAATTCTCTAGCCTTGTACATCATGCAGGCTTCCTTCACCTAAGGAGCTACCATTGTCTTCAGATGGGTGTACAGAAGGCATTCAGACTTTAGAGGTAGCCTTGTTAGACCAGGTTATTTCATTAAAAGTAGTTGTTGGAGTTGATTTGTAATGTATCCAAGTTGGAGTGAGCTTTGCTCTGGTTTTCTGACTGGAGGAGGTCTGCCTTGGTTCAGGAAGTGCCCAAGCTGCACATGCTTAGAGACCAGGAGAGGGATCTGGGCACCTGACTTTGTAAGCTTTCCACAGTACTACAACGTTGCCTTCTAGATCATAGAATCATAGAATGGCAGGGGTTGGAAGGGAGCTCTGGAGATCATGGAGTCCAACCCCCCTGCCAGAGCAGGGTCACCCAGGGCAGCCCACACAGGAACAGAGCCAGGGGGGGCTGGAAAGTCTCCAGAGGAGACTCCACCACCTCTCTGGGCAGCCTGGGCCAGGCTCTGGCACTCTTACAGTGAAGAAGTTTTTCCTTCTGTTGAGGTGGAACTTCCTGTGCTGCAGCTTGTGCCCATTGCCCCTCGTCCTATCCCAGGGCAGCACTGGAAAGAGCCTGGCCCCTTCTCCTTGCCCCCCACCCTGCAGAGATTTGGAACCATTCCTAAGATCCCCTCTCAGGCTTCTCTTCTCCAGGCTGAACAGCCCCAGGGCTCTCAGCCTTTCCTCACCAGAGAGATGTTCCACTCCCTTCAGCATCCTCACAGCCTCTCTGGGACTCTCCCCAGTATTTCCCTGTCCCTCTTGAACTGGGAGCTCAAAGCTGAACCCAACACTCCAGCTGTGGTCTCACCAGGGCAGAGCAGGTATTTTCTCTTCCCTGCTGTCTGACCCAGGATGCTGATTGAAGCCACATGAAACTTCTGATACGCTGTGTGCCAACCACAGAAGTGTTTGAGCAGTTGTTGAAGATGCTGAAAGAAAAAACTACTTGGGGGAAAACATATTTGTAGAGCACTCAAATTCATGAGGAATTTACCTGAATTGAATCTTGAGTATATTTATGTTCCCAGCATTCCAGAGTCTGAAGTGGGAAGCTTTTGGTTGACATCGGTTCTCTCTCCAGTGTCGTTAGGAAGAACAGAAGATGTAAGAGGCAGAATTGGATGAATTTATATCCTTGGTATTGGCTGAATTTATATCCTTTGCTTTTCAGCTATAGATTTCTATCAGTGTGCATAAATCAAGCATTTTCCTGAAGTGTCTAAACTATATGCAACACTACAAAATGTAATTACTCTTACAAGGGCATCACCTCGATCCATATTAGCTTTGCAGTAAATATCTGGGTATTGTTGCAAGTTGAGTTTGAGCCAATAACTCAAGGACTGGTCTCTACAACTTTTTGCAGGAGCTGGTTTCCTTTGTTAAAAGAATCTCCCTCTTGATCCCTAGAGCAGCAGTGAATTCCACTCCAAGGACAGGCTTACAGTACTGCAGGTATTACTGCAGATGCTGGAAGGAGTTGAGCTGCAGCCGTAAAGACCACGAACACAGGCTCTGAGCAGGCACCTCACCTTTGTTAATTCCCATCTTCTCATCTAGGCTCTGGTAGCTGGTTTTTTACCAGTGCAGGTGGACCTAGCATTATGCAGGGACAAAAGATCAGGGACCAAATGTTACACGCTTCACCAGTTCGTTTTTGCCCGCAAGTGTGTGTCTGTACTGGGTGCTTGCAGTGAAAAGTGCTGCTTGTGACTGCCCCAGGAAACTGCTGCACAATTCTGTTGGAGAGCTGTCTGGCAGGGAGCGATCCGGGGGTTCTAATAGACAGGAGAATGAACATGAGCCAGCAGTGTGCCCAGGGGCAAGGAAGGCCAAGGGCATCCTGGCCTGGCTCAGAACCAGTGTGAGCAGCAGGAGCAGGGAGGGGACTGCCCCCTGTGCTCAGCACTGGGGAGGCCTCCCCTCGAGCACTGTGTCCAGTTTGGGCACCTCAGTCCCAGAGAGATCTCGAGGGGCTGGAGCGGGGGCAGAGGAGGCAACGGAGCTGGGCAAGGGGCTGGAGAAGAGATCCTCTGAGGAGCGTTTGAAGGAGCTGGGTCTGTTTAGTTTGAGGAAGAGGAGGATGAGGGGAGCCCTCATCACTCTCTCCAGCTCCCTGACAGGACATTGGAGAGAGGCTGGTGCTGGGCTCTGCTCTCAGGTGATCAGGGACAGAACCAGAGGGAACGGCCTCAAGCTGAAACAAGGCAGGTTTAGACTGGGCACTAGGGAAAAATTCTTCATGGAAAGGGCAGTGAAATATTGGAATGGGCTGCCCAGGGAGGGGGTTGAGTCCCCATCCCTGGATGGGTTTAAACATTGCTTGGATGTGGTGTTGGGGGACATGGTCTAGGGGTGAACTTGTAGAGTAGGGCTGATGGTTGGACACGATGATCCCAAGGGGCTTTTCCAACCTGAGGGATTCTGTGACTCTGTGAAAATTTGGCACCAGGTAAGGATTATCAAGAAGTTTATCAGGAGTAGTCAGAATGGATTTACCAAGGGGAAATTATGCTTGACTAATCTGTTAGCCTTCAATGACATTGTGACTGAATGGATATATACAGCGAGACCCGTGGGTGTAGTCTACCTTGACTTTATCAGGTAGTCTTCCGTAACATCCTTTGAGCAAGCTCAGGAATTGTCAGATAGAAGAATGGACAGTGGAACTGCTTAAGAACTGGTTACACAATAGAGCCCAACGAGTGGTGATCAATGGTCCAGAGTCCAGATGGAGACCGGTAACTAGTAGAGTCCCCCAGGGATCAGTGCCGAGTCCAGTCCTGTTCAACATCTTTATCAACAGCCTTGATGATGGGACAGAGTACCTTCTCAGGAAGTTTGCTGAGGACTCAAAACTAGGAGAATTGGCTGATTCACCTGATGGCTGTGTGGCCATCAGCAAGACATGGACAGACTGGAGAGCTGGGCAAAGAGGAACCTAATGAGGTTCAATAAGAGTAAGTGCAGAGTCTTGCGCCTGGGAAGGAACAACAAAATGCACCCGTACAGGTTAGGAGGTGATCTGCTGGAGAGTAGCTCCGTGGAAAAGGACCTTGGAGTCCTGATAAGACAACAAGTTATCCATGGGACAGCAATGTGCCCTTGTGGCTAAGAAGGCCAATGGTATCCTGGGGTAATTTGAGAAGAGTGTGTTCAGCAGATCAAGGGAGGTTCTGTTCCCCCTCTACTCTGCCCTAGTGAGACCTCACCTGGAGTATTGCATTTAGGTCTGGTCTCTCCGGTTCAAGAGAGACAGAGATCTACTTAAAGTAACAGAGGGCTATGAGAATGATGAAGGGACTGGAACACCTGCCTTATGAGGCACTTCACAGAATCACAGGAGGCTAGGGGCTGGCAGGGACCACTGGAGATCATTGAGTCCAACCCCAATGCCAAGTCAGGGTCACCTAGAGCAGGTCACGCAGGCTGCTGTTGTCCAGGCAGGGTTGGAAAGTCTCTAGAGATGGAGACTCCACCACCTCTCTGGACAGCCTGGGCCAGTGCTCCATTGCCCTCAAAGAAGTTCCTCATGTTTAGATGGAATTCAGCATAGTTTTCTTGGCTTTGTAGGGATTCACATTATTATGCATCATAAAAAGTGTCTCTTAAAAGTTAACTCTGATCCTAGGTAGAGCCCACAGGTGATGTGCAAGTCGTGTTGTTGCTCATATGTAATGCAGTGCTTCAAGTCTACCTCATCTTCTATTGCTTCAGGCTGTTGTGCTTGGTGGGAACTGTTCTCCTCGATTCTTGCTTTCAGCTCCTAAGCTCCTCTTGCTCAGACTGATTCGAGTGCATTGTAACAGAGCAGGAGGATGGGTTCCTGAACATGCTCTAGGGAAGAGAAGGATCCAGAAACTGCACTGAGCCAAGCAAAAGAGATGCAACAAGGTGCTGGGAGCATGTCTTGTCCTGAGGAGAAGGAGAAATTGCAGCGAGAGCTAGGGAACAGTCTGCTGGTCCTCGGGAGAGACTCTGTGAGCTTGCTTCAGTCTTGGAGGAGTTGGACTGGGGATTCTTTGGGTTTTTGTTTGGTGGGGGTTTTTTGGTGTTGGTTTGATGGTGTTTTTTTGGTGTGGTTTTTTTTGGTGTTGGTACAATAAGAGAGTATGTAAGGCATGACCACTTTCTCTAAACAATGAATTCACTCCAAAACTGCTGACTGTTACAAAAGCTTCTTCATGCCTTTCATAGTTAGCAAGCAGATAAAATACTCAAGCCCATCAGTACTGCTGCCAGTGAAGGAGCATGAAGCAGTAGATTCAGAATTCCGAGGCTGCTGACACTTTTCTGTTGTGCAGACGCTTTCCTTAGTTGCACTTTGGTTGGTTTTTTTGTTGGCTTCTGTTTATTTTTGGTTTGGTTTTGTGAGGTAGAGATGGGGAACTTTGGAGGGCTGGCTGTCGTTCAGGTTCCTCTGGTCTGATAAGCTTTTCCCTAGCAAAGGGAGACCTGGTGTACAGGTTTACTCTTTGGTTCCATGAATAATGTCACAGTTAAAGCAGTTAGTGGAAAAAATTACGGCTGATAAACCATTTCCCTTTCTAATTTCTGTATCTATGACTCTATCCATCTATACTGGCAACAAATACAAAGACTTTTATGTTACAGCTTACCCTGGATGTTAGGGCTTGTATGGGTTACTCTAACAGTAGCAAAATGTGAGGAGAGAAATTGTCTTCATTACTAGTTAGAAAAATGAAAATAAGATATTTTGGTTTTGACAGTGAAAGAAGGACCAAGAACAAGTGTTGGCTGATGGAGACATGAGATTAGGAGGACTCAGCAAGCAGAGCAAAGAGATTTACTGTAGCAGAGTGCAGATGCACTCTACTGTAGCAATGATGCAGTTTATTGAAGGTTAATAATGATGCCTTTGAAGGAATACCATGGTCTTTAGCATCTCCCTTGTTTCATAAGGAGGAAGTTCTGTTACCACGATCACATAATAAATCACGATACGGTTTGGTTACTGTCGCTATGGTTCCATTCGATGAAACCTTTCATTTGCACCAAACTTGTGTTGCTCTACCTCATGAGACACACTCTTCCTCCCCAGCAAGCCGAAGAGCTATGAAAATCTGAGAGTTAAGAGTTAACTATTTTGAATGTCAGACTTTAATTTGGAGCAGATTGTAATCCACGTGCGTGGTTCGTGCTTTGGTGCCGCCGCTTCACGCGCGCCTGTTAAAAGGCGTGAAAAAAATTCTCAAGAGATACCAAAGTCTGGAGAATAATTGGAGAAGCTGAAGCATTTCTTGTCACCTCAGCTGTTGTAAGCAAAAAGGAACAAGCCCAAAGCTTGCGTGGAATAAATTGGTAACCTGTCTTGCTCCTAAAAAAGTGTGCGGTTGTTTAGCTGGGAATTCTTAAATTCTAGGATTTCTGTCTTTTTGGTTTTTTTCTGTAAGGAGTGTACAAATAAAATAGCTGCTGCTACACATTCCTGTGTACTTAATTCCCTAGAGCACATTCTAAAATACAAGAAAAATTCTGGATCCTAGGTAAGACTGTTTACAATCTACCAGGAAAATAACTGTGCTTAGATTTTTGTATAGGATGTGTTCTATTTTAAGTTGCTATGTGCAGTTTTTCTTAAGAGAATTATTTCGAGGTTCTGGCACATAGAAAACTTTGCCCCTTCTGATTCTGAAGTAAAAACCTGAAAATTAGCATTTCACTTTGGGTAAGTGCCATTTTGGAGGATGATACAACGTTAGGTAAGCCTGTAGGAAAAGTGACCCCTAAAATAATTACGTTAACTAAGTGATTCCTCAAGGTAGGCTTTTCAAATGTTACTTGGGGTAAAAATTTACTGCCAAGGTCTCTTGCCAGTGTTCATTAGTACTGTGTTCCTTTCTGGTTTACTGGGACAAAGCCCAGTGCTCTGTTTACTAGAACTCTGTTAACACTTAAAAATTATTCTCTTTCTATTTTGACAGGCCCGTTGGAATGCCAAAAATGGAAAAAGTTTACCTACATAACCCTAGCTCAGAAGAAACAATTACATTAGTATCAATATCTGCTACAACATCACATTTTCATGCATCATTTTTTCAAAATAGGGTAAGTTATTCTGCTTTCTCAAAATGACCTTTTCCTTCCCCACTCCAAATTTGAACTTGATTTCCCTCCCTCCTTTAAATCCTGCAATAATTACATACCTAAAAGCATTAGGATCCAGCAGTTCTTGATCTCTTATCAGTTACCAAGCAAATTTGAGCTGAGTACAGAGATGCACAGAAACCCTCCTAGAAGAGAAGGAGTGAAATACTGCATAGGAGCTCTGGAAGCATCGAGTGCACCCGAGGCTTTAGCAGCAGATCTGCCTTGGTGCTGAAGTGACAGAGTATATACGTTGCCTTATAGCAAATACAGGAACAAACTGTTCTTTGTTTTATTTCTTTTTTTCCTGAAAATTATAGGTCCAGTGAAGTGGTGTTAGTGTGAAGCAGGCACTTGAATGCACTTGTAACTGCTGCAGTCATGTTACAGGAGCTTGCGTGGTGTCAGCAGGGTTAACCCCTAACCACTGCGTTCAGATACAGTCCTCTAGTTCCCTTTCTGTCTCCAGGGTCTGTGGCTTAGCAGGGGACATATAAACACTAAAAACATCACAAAACCTGTCTATCAGCAGCCTTTCTCACTTATGGGACACTTGTAGTAAGTGCATTTCTCCCCTGTTGTGTAAACACCCAGTCCAAACTATTTCTGTCGTAAGCTGAAATCTGAAGTTCAGAATTCAACAACAAAAAAAATCAGTTAAATATGATCCTGCCCTGGGCAATAGCTGTAAAACATTGGTATTTTTATTATTGTGTCACACATTTTTATTTCTCTAAAACTTCTTTTTTTTTTTTTCCAAATCTTCAGTAGAACTTCTAACTTTGATTTTCCATTAAGAACACACAGACATCTTTCATGGCACAAAAGCTATTGTTCATCTGCAGGGTGGAATGCCTTCAATAAACAGTTTTGCTTATTCCTCTGCTTTCTTCCTTTTATTTTTTCCCCAGAAAATTCTCCCAGGAGGGAACACGTCCTTTGATGTTGTTTTCCTCGCAAGAGTAGTGGGAAATGTAGAGAACACTTTATTTATTAACACTTCAAATCATGGGGTATTTACTTATCAGGTAAGAGAATGGCACTCTTTCAGCAACCCAAGTGTGGATCAAGCAGAGCAGCATCTATTACAGCATGCTCACAGCCAGGGATATTTGCACAGTACTGGCTTTGGGGTTTTTTAATCAGCCTAGCTGCAATTTTCATCCCTGCTGCTTGCTGTAACACAGGTATACCACTGTAAATATCTGTAGAGCAGCACTGCCAGCCAGATCCATGAAATCATGCATGGTTTAAAGTCCCCCCAACAGCTTTTCTGTGTGTGTGTTATTTTAGTGGCTCATCACAGGGATCTAGCTCATTCTTTAGCTCTGTATCCATCTCAGTGATGATATTATTCATTAAGCTGTCAAAAAATGACTCGAGATTTAGGACGATGAACAGATGAGAGAGTCTGAAAAGTGAGAGAAACCCTCTCGTTGAAAGACTATGAGGGCACAGACCCCCTTCCTGTATGGATAGCCTGTTCCATACTGGTGTGATGAAAGAGTATTTCACATCTTTTCAACTTCTGGCTGGTATGCAGTGTTTTAGAGTATTTAGCTGGTATTCTGATTGCCTGTGTTCTAGATCTGTCAGTAGCTATGAGAAACACCCTTTGGCTGCCAACTAAACCAGTTTCTTGATTTCAGTGCTTCAGCATGTTACTGGTTTTACACGTTTGGTTAGAAGTATACTGTAAAAGTAATAGAAAAAGAGTACTTGGTAGGTGACTAAAATTGCCTCGTGTGTGTCAGGCTCTGACAACACTTCCATACAGCTCCTTAAGCTTTTTTTTTCTTTTCTTTTTCTGACCCAGGTGTTTGGCATTGGGGTACCCAACCCCTATCGATTGCGCCCGTTTATTGGGGCACGAGTTCCTGTAAATAGCAGTTTTTCTCCTATAATAAATATACATAACCCTCACAGTGAACCTTTGCAGGTGAGTCTAAGAGGAAACTGTTAAATGCTCAGTTATGTTTATGACATTAAACTGAAATGTTATTTTGGTACTTTGGAGAGGAAACGGGCTTCAGTTGTGCCAGGGGAGGTTTAGGTTGGACGTGAGGAAGAATTTCTCTCCTGAGAGAGTGGTGAGGCCTTGGCACAGGCTGCCCAGGGAGGGGGGGAGTCACCATCCCTGCAGGGCTTCCAAAAACATGTAGACGTAGCACTTCAGGACATGGGGTAGTGGTCATGGTAATGTTGGGTAGGTGGTTGGACTTGATGATCTTGAAGGTCTTTTCCAACCTTAATGGTTCCGTGGTGCTGCTGGAGGGTTCTAGTTGAACTTTAAAGCCATTTGAGGCCAAGTCTTTCATATTATGTAAACATTTTTCTGCTTAAATGCAGATCAGTTGTTCTAAAAATTGTAGAATACGCTTCAATATCTCTCGATTTCCTAAACTGAGGTTTTTACTGTGAAATTTCCATTTTTAAACTGGTCACAATTACTGCAAAATAAAGAATTAAACTTCCTTGTCAATTAAGAAAAATACTGAAGCAAACAAAGTAAAACAGGTTTTTAATCCAGGCACGCCTCTTAGCTTCCTTCTGCTTTTGCACAGCACAAGGTGTCTTTATGGTGTACCCTGGCATGTAATGGTTGGCAGGCATTCTTAGGCTAAGGCAAGATTGGTGTTTGTACTTCATAAAACAAGGAAATGATTCTGTTGAGTGATCCACTACCTGTGAAATGCTACAGACAGCACTGAACAGGTAGAACTGGCAAGTGGTCGATCATCAGTAAAAGTGAATTTGGAAGATACTTGCCATTGCACATTAGAATACCTGATAACTAAACCAGGGTCCCTTTAAACTTGAGTGTTAATGTTTTCCTGTTACCCATCTCAGGTGGTAGAAATGTATTCCAGTGGAGGTGATCTCCATTTAGAGCTTCCAACAGGTCAGCAAGGAGGTACAAGGAAGCTATGGGTGAGTAGGCATCTCTTTGTACTTTGGTTTTATTTTGATATGATTTTTTTTTTAATTGATTTTTTTTTAAATCATCTTTGTTTCTTGTCATGTAATCATGTCTCTATTGAGCTGTGATTCTTTGAAATGAGAGGAAGAAGATGATGGACAGTAGAATGAATTACATCTACCTAAGCATTCAGGACAGTGTATTCCTTCTGATGGCCCATGAGCTGGATCTAACCCACAGAAAAAAAAGAGAAGGAATTTTTATTTTTATGTATTTTTAAACTTAAGTCCTTCCTGCAAATCACTATGAATGCAGAAATGGCTTGAAAAAGCATCTGAATGAACTTAGGGAAGGAGAATCTCTTAAGGACTACTAAATAAGACAGAAGTGTGTCTAGATGAAATAAATCCCTAGATCATGAGTCAAGAGTGGCTGGAAACTGCTCTGGAAAATGTTCCTCCTTGCATACCCTGCAGTTACTCTACTTTTCATGTCTGCTGCTGGAGAGGGGGTAGTGGGTTAGATGATTAAATCTGATTTCTTGTGTTCTTCATTTAATGTAGTTTTGAAGTAACACATCCTGCTATCTTTAAGTGAAATACATTTTCAGAAGCATCCTGAAGTATTGCCATTGTGCTGTGTATCACATTGTTGGTAATGTCCAACTAGATACAAAAGCTCTTCTCTTTAATTAGAATTATTCCTGGGTTTTGATGATTTGCTTTTTTTTGTTGTCTGGGAGAGACTTTAAAATCATTGGACTCCAGATCTCAGCTCTGGCTCAAGTGTATCGTTACAGTCACTGACAGTTATATTTGTTGTAAAGAATAAAAAGCCAGGATATTTCCACGTGAGCTAAGAAGGAAGATCACCAAACTTCATTCCTGGCTTTCCTGGAGAAGGTCCACGAGAAGGGCAACATCTTAGTTTTAGATCCAAAAGTTATGAACAAGCGAGTCTGAATTCAAATCACAAGCATTGATTTTAAGTGCTTTATAAAGCAGATGCTTGAGAGTTTGTTGTAAGTATGAAAATAGGTTTTTAAGAAACAAAAGTCCTGATGTTTTGCCACCTTTTTAGTCAAATGGCATTGCTTCTAAAGATAGCCCCTTCCTTGTTGTTAGAAGATCTCAAGGGCACCATTGGATTCTGTAGCCATAGTAGGTATGTAACAAACTTGTTAGAGCCACAAACAAAAGACCAGAGGATTTTATTTTTGGTTTTTAAATGTCTGGTTTCTTTCTAGTTCTGTTTCTTGAGCTTTTCAGCTTCTCTAGGCCAGGTTGCCAGGTAAAGCAATGATGACACGTATGTGAAAGCTTCCAGTGCGTTGCATGGGAAGTCAGCGCTAATCCTCTGGCTTTTCAGATCAGGCAGTGGTGTTTTAAAACAATAGGACAAGTAGAGGAAATTTAAACAAGTAGGAGGAACCCCCCACGTGTGTCATTGTCTTGGCTACGTCAACGGCCGCACTGCAGCTGGAAAAAGCTGTGAAGTAGAAGAAATGATTTGAACTATGGTGCTGCTACTTTGACAAAAGGCTGAGAGCCCTGGGGCTTTTCAGTAGGGAGAGGAGAAGACTGAGAGGGGATCTAATTACTGCCTATAAATACGTAAGGGTTGGGGGGTCAAGAAGGCAGGGACAGCCTCTTTTCACTCGTGCCCAGTGATAGGACGAGGGGCAATGGATTCAAGCTCGAGCACAGGAAGTTCCACCTCAAGATGAGGAAGAACTTGCTTACTCTAAGGGTTGTTGAGCATTGGAACAGACTCCCCAGAGAGATTGTGGAGTCTTCTTCTCTGGAGACTTTCAAGACCTGTCTGGATGCATTTCTATGTGATGTGCTCTAGTTTTGCCCTGCTCTGGCAGGGGGGATGGACTCTTACGATCTTTGGAGGTCCCTTCCAACCCCCACCGTTCTGTGATTCTGTGACATATGGATGCACATCATCATCAAACATCAAGTTTGGATGATTGGATGGAGCAGTCTCCATATGCATGGGTATTTTTGTCCTTGCTGTCCAAAGGCACTTCATGAATCTGGCAAACCTTGGATCCCTGGTTACAGATACAGAAGAGTCAATTCACATCTGCTGGAACATGAATGAACCGCTGCATTATGTTAAAGAAGTGCAAAACCAGAACTTGCAAGCTTCTTAGCTTAGGGACTCACCAAGTAGTAGCAGTTGAATCTAGTTACTTTGATATTCAGAACACATCTACAGTTACAGTCATCATGCTGTGGAATCCAGAATGGATTGCTATGAGTTTGCCATACTGAAAGCACAAGAGAGACATCTGGGGCCACCAGCACCTATTTGGATCACATCCTGTCCAGTTGCCTTCAACGAAAACACAAAAGGAAGAACCTGTCGACATCAATTGATACAAGGATTGCTCATTACAAAAATATCCTGCCACCTTTTTTTGCATTTAAAGTGAAAGCAGGTCCAAGTTTCAAATCAAGAGTTTCATCTTCTATTTGAAAACAGAGAGAAGAGGGTGGAGGTGTAAATCCAGTTCCTCAGCCCTTCTGTAATGTGCTGGGGAGGAACATGCAGTGTTAGTGTTCAGCTGTGGTTCTGAAGCTGGTCTTCTGCTGAAGCTGCGTCCAACAAATACAGGAGGAGTTCTTATTCAAACCCTGAGTGCAGACTGGAGCTGATGGAATAGGCTTGGGGCAGAAACTAAACCACATTTTGACTTGTTGCTGTAAATTGCGTGGTGGTTAATAAATCTGAAGCTCCACGAGCTTCTGGCTACTTGCAGTTCTGCACTGTTTCAGTTTGTGTTTAGCACTGAAACTGTTTGACTTGTGACTGCTTGGGAGGAAGAAAACCCAACCAGTTAGAACATGCAAACCCAATGTCTTGTGTCCCTGCACTCAGTGGCATTTTTATGACTAGATTTTGATGATTGGTAGATTCTGCCAGTTGAGTCAACTGTCTTTTTACCAATGTTAATATAGAAAACTGAACCAAACGGGATGTGAAAGTTCTCTTGCATGTGCCCATTTTAAATCAGTGTCAGATGATTACAGCTATCCTTCCTAAATGTGATGGTAATTTTAATAACATGGAGCTTATCTCTTGCTGCTATTCCAGCTTTTTCCTCTGAATACAATTATAAGTAATGCTTCTATTGTGATGTTTTGACTTGGCAGCTTTTTTTCTGTAATTATTGCACTCTCATAGATGTGCTTTGATTATTTATCAGGAAATACCTCCCTATGAAACAAAAGGAGTGATGAGAGCCAGCTTTTCTTCAAGAGAAGCAGATAATCATACAGCCTTCATTAGAATAAAAACAAATGCCTCAGACAACACGGAATTTATCATTCTCCCTGTTGAAGTAGAAGTTACCACAGGTTTGTAGAAAAGTGGTTGAGTTTTTTGGGGGTGTGGGGTTGTTTTTACCTTCTTCAGCTTAATTAACTTTTAGCGTAATAATAGTAACTTCTTTTTTCTTTTTATTTTTTTTTCCTTAAAGCTCCAGGAATTTATTCATCAACAGAAATGCTAGATTTTGGTACGCTACGAACACAAGGTAAACTATGCTTCAGGTCTCAGAATGTTTTATGAGGAGGAGGGTGGTGAGGGGAAAGCTCAGTTACCTTTGTACTGTTCAGGGTTGCTTGTGGAATGAGACTTTTAAAAAGCCAGTTTCAAGAGCAGGATGAGTGTCTTACGACAGCGCACAGATGGATTCACCTGCAAATATGCCTGAGGTGTGTACAAGCAAATGGTGCTTTGCACATCCAGTTCCCAGCCCAGTGATAACTTTAGTCTTACCCAGTTGCTCCCTGGCTTAGTCTGAAAGCCATTGGCAGTTTATTTCTGAACTTGTTTTGAAAACTTGCTTTGCATCTGCCTAAGTTTTAATAATTTGCAGGCACGGGGAGTAGTGAAAATGTGCAAACCTCATCAGAAATAACAAATTGATATATTCTTTTTTTTTTTGTGCAGCTTACATATGTGTGCCTAACATTTAGTGAAATAAAATAATAATATATATATGTCAAAAAGGAGTAAAACTAAAGTTATCTGTTTTAACTGTAAAAGGAGCTCATTACTGAAAAAAAAAGGTAGCTGCTGAAGTACTTTTCCTTGCAACTTATTTAACATGTAAAAATGTTAAAATAAGATCAGTGCATCTGGAAAAAATCATTCCTAGTATTTCTAGCCAGTTTGTTTCTTAAGGTGTTAGATGTACAAGTGGTTAGCTGAAGCATGTAATAGCTAATAATACCTAAAAATGCAGTGAAGTGTGTCAGGTTCTTGGGACCATCTGTTTTGACTGTGCTGTCACGTTAGTCTAACTGCCTCAAGCTGAACAGCAGTGGATCTGTATGAAAAACCAGCTAGTGCAGCTGCCTTTGTGCAAGGTTCTCATGTTAAAGCAGCCTAATAGCCAGGTCTGTTTTTTTGTTCTTTAACAGATCTGCCAAAAATTTTAAATCTGCATTTACTAAATTCCGGAACAAAAGATGTGCCAATTACAGTAAGTTTGATTTCCTTTCAATTTGAAACTTTCTACTTGGATTTGCTTTCTCTTTTAAAAACTGATCATTCACAGGCTCACCCTGTAGAGAAGCCAGGTGATGTATGACTGAAAACATAACTGAATAGACAATCTCTGTGCACAGTAAAATGAATTTGCTTCATAGCCTTCTTTGAATGGCTCTTTCAGCAATATCTGAGCTTCTGGAAGCTTTTCTACTTGAGAAACAGCATCTCCTGTTCAGTGACCAAGACATGAATGCAGTCTGTGGGATTCTTTGTCCTCATCACACACTCCACCAGGGTGTATAAAGCGGTTGCCCAACATAATCTTTTAAGATGAGAAAGAGTAGATTTCAAGAGCAGACTGTAAAATGACCCTTCTTTTCTTGAGCTTTGTTGCTTGGAATAAGCAAAAAGGCTGCACGCACTCTAGAGCCCTTTCCAGTGAGATCACTGCAGCTGCATGTGAAGTGTAGCCAGCTTCAAAATTCTAGGTTTTGGAATTTCTGCTTTTCTATTTTTATTACAGAATTTTGGCTCTGGTCTGGTAGTTTGCCTTTGTTCATTCACAGCTATTTTTTTTTTTTTTCCTGTGTAATTTTTCTTATTGCCCACTATTTTTCTCAATTCTTCCTTCTTCCCTTCCTGTCTTCCTTGTTTTCCAAATGGAGTTGTGTAGGCAGCTATACCTCATCACAGTGCACTTCAAAAAATGCTCAAGTGTTGAAAAGAAACCAGAGGAGCCAGAAGAATGGCTGAAAGATTGGCAAAGGTTTCTAATTTTGTTCTTGGAAAGCATTTCTGTGTTTTTAAAGCTTAGAACTCTAACTGTAGGGAATAGTATTTTAATAGCAGAAGTCTAACAACAACTTAAGATAGTGGAAACTGAGACTAGATGAATTTAAACTAGAAACAGGACAAGTTTTTGGTAACAAACATAACTTCCCAGTGTAATACCGGTGCCTTATGTTGTCGTTCACTAATAGTTTACAAGAAACTGGCAGTGTAATGCAAACAGAATTCAATTCATCGTAATGCTGTATGCATTAAGAAGGTCAGATGATCCTATAAAGTCTCTTGTGGCCTCATAAGCTGTGAACCAGCTTCCATGCAGGGGGGGTTATTTCAGAAAAAGACCCATATATGATTTTTAGAATCAGAGGGTTGTTAAATGAAATCAGTAAATTATTTTTCCAGCTATGTCTGCTGCCTTATAGCACGTTCATCTTCTCAGCTTTGCCAGGATTTTGGCATATGGGCAGCTTTTTGTGGGTTGTGGTTTGGTTTTTGTGGTTTGGGCTTTTTTTTTTAATTAAAGTGTGTAATAGGCTTCCTGAGTACAATGCAAATAGCCATATATTCAAATCCCAGTGTCACTTCTAATATCTGCTAACACAGTGCCTAATACATCCTCTTCCATTAAAAAAGTACCTTTTTTGTTTGTTTTCTTTTAAGCTGTGGTCTTTGGACTGTATGTAGACCACAGACTGTGATTTAATGGAAGCCTAGCATTTGATAACCATTATCCATATCATGAGAAAACTTTTCTAGATGAATTCTTCTTTTACAGTGTATCAAAATTGGTGGTCTTCAATCTTTTAGGAGCCACTTTTGCAACGATAAAGTTACCACGTTAGCTCTAGATAGGATGTGTTCTTCAGTGTGTCACCTATGGCTCATCCAGTCAGTTCTTCTCATTAAGGTACAGCTTTGTTCTGAGGTTTGTAACCTTTCTAGTGTTTGAAGCACTGTGTGGATTTCTGCTGCTCTGCCATTCCAGGAATTTCAGAGTAGGAAGCACAGAATTTTTGGAAGGAACTTGGTGAATAGCTTACTTCTAGGAAAGCTTGAGAAATGGATTTCTGACCATTTAGAGCTAGGGTTTAAAAGCAGGGAGGCAGAGCTCTGTGACAAATTTCATCTTAATGTCAGAAGAAAAGGCCAAGGCTATATTTAGCAAATATTTCAGCTGCGTGCTGGAGGAACTAAATACCTTCAGGTCATCTGTGGACGAGGCACCGCTAATACCGTTGCCAGAGTTGTAGTTCTGCCTTTAAATACTTAGTCATGCTGTGCTCCAACAAATTGGTTGAGGAAAGTAAGAGCAAGCCACTTGAATTTCTTCGCTGAGTACTAAAACTCTTTAAAAACTTCCTTCATTCCATTTTGTAGGGGGTTTCCCCATTATTAGAGAGAATTGTGTTTATTTCATGGCCGGATGAACTGTTGTCGTGCTGCAGGAATTAAGCCATGCTGTCAAAAATCTAGGCAATGTAAATGTGGAACACTTTCTTTTATCCCTTCTGTAGAATGAAAACCTTGTGTTTCCTTAAGGCAATTTTAAGCCCATTTGATTGCTAAAGGCAAAGGCACACTTGAAAATTTGAACTCCTGATCATGTTTGATGCATAAAGAACCAGGAACTTGGGGAATACCGTATAATGAAGCTGAGTTCTATCAGTTGGAAAATAAGTGTTTGTATAAGGAAGTATTTACTTCTGTCACAATTTACATACTGAATGTGTATTCTACCTGCAAGAAGTAGTTTATTTCTGTAAGCTAAATGGAAATGTTTTCAGTCTGTATATTTGAGTGCATGTTATCGAGGGAAAGTTACCTTCAAGGTCATCACCTACCTAGTAGTAATTTATTCCATGGCTGTTCTGGATGGAGTGTATGGTGAAAGTGAACTGTAGGTGTGTCCCTGTTTAAATTGAAGGCCAGGTTATTAGGGAAAAAATACTTGTGTCTGTAAAAGTGAACAAAGCAGTAATGATCCTAATGGAACCAGCCTTAGTCTGCTGCCTGTAGCCACAGGGCTTTTTCCTCTTGTCCCAGGCTAGCTGTGTCTTTACTATGTGTAAGCAAAAGTCTGCAGCCTGCTCAGCTTTAGAGCAGTGTGCTGGATGGGGAAGACAGAACTATGTTTGGGAGCCTGCTGACAGGTAAACAACATGTGCCAGTGTTTCAACCCATACTCTTCTCCTCTTCAGTTTGTTAGAATAGGTGTAGTCTGAGAGTCCTTAAAACTTCAAAGTCTTTCCCAATATCTGCTGCAACAGCAAAAAGCTTTCTTCCCCCTCTACAACATTTGAGGTCCTTGTTTTCACAGCATCATAGAATGGTCAGGGTTGGAAGGGACCTTAAAGCTCATCCAGTCCCACCCCCCCTGCCATGGGCAGGGACACCTCCCACTAGAGCAGGTTGCTCACAGCCCCAGCCAGCCTGGGCTTCAACACTTCCAAGGATGGGGCTTCCACCACCTCTCTGGGCAACCTGTGCCAGTGTCTCACCACCCTCATGGGGAAGAAATTCTTCCTAATGTCTAAATTTTCTGCTCTTATGCTAAATATTGAATGTGTGTTCCTGCAGCAGGGTCAGGAATCTTGACTGAGGCATTCCATGGGAGAGCCTTGTGTTACTGAAGCACATCTATTTTCAATTCTCTTTCCCCCCAGCTAGGAGATTTTCTGAGAAAACTGGTGGTATTAGCTTCTTGATGGAACTTCTTCAGCATGTATTCTCATGTATTCTCATTCCATACTTGCTGATTCTTAAGGCACATCTCAGGACAAGTTTTGCTTGGGCTTTATTTGAGGAAATTAAAGTTGAAAGGATTCTTCAGGACGTTTGGTTTTCCTTTAGTTGCCTTAATTCTGTATTTCCTTTTCTAGCATGTAGTCAAGCAAGAGAAACGTGCATGAGGTAGTTAAGAAATTGTCAACAAAACAGTGTAAATTCCTGCCTTAACTAAATGGGTTGGCTGTAGACATTTTGAGTCAATACATCTAGGTTTGGTACGCTTGTGGATTAAGAGCAGCACATCTGAAACCTGCCAGTTTTCTGACAACAAGCTGTCCTTTCAAATATTTCCAAATTAATTTACTAAAGGAAATCAGCAGCGTTTCAAACTGCAAGAATTAGAAACCAGCCTTTTGCATGAAAATTGCTCCTGGAAATGGTGATCCTTTCTGCTCTGCTAAAGTTGTGAACCTGATGACAGCTTTGGTGTTGTCTGCTATAAGAGGGTTGTGATGGGTTTTTTTTTTTAAACACCTTAAGATCTCAGTTTTGTTGTGTGGATTTCATTAGAAGTCTGATAATGATGACTGGCTCGTGAAGAGAAAGAGCAAATATGTGCACTCCGTGTATGGAGGTGGTTGACAAAGGCCAGTACTATAAATCTGAACTACAAAACTTCTAGTTGAGTTAATAGATACGATTAATTAGCTGCAGGAGCAGTGCTGCTTGTTCCCTCTAAGGATCACGTGGTCTGCGGGACCCAGTTACGTACTCACGACTGTGTGGCTTTCATCTCCAATCGAGGACAGCTTATCTTGGAAGAACTCTTACTGGTTTGTACCAGTAGCTCTCTGCCTTGCTCCTCTCTGAGCAAGAGAAGGCTTGGCTGCTTATGAAGCAGGTGCTAAACCTCTGCAGCCCAGCATAAGGTGAACCAGCAGTCGTTTCAGTTTCCTTTATACAGCATCTTGTCTCTTGCCATAGCTTAACAGCTGCTACGGGAGAAGGCAGCTGGGGAGGAGGAATCATGGCAGCCATCCTAATTTTAAGGAAAACAAGAATAAGAGCATTTAAATCCTTCCTGCCCAGTTTCTCTCCATGGAATCTAGATCAAGAGTTTGCTAGCAATCTTTACAGAGCCTTCAGATGTTGACATGGAATCCATAATCCTGCTCTAGAAGTATCTCCACACATCAGCTCTGGCTAATAACTGACACAACTGCTAGTCCAGGAATGCCCAGTTGACTTTTTCCATTTAGCTTAAAAGAGTAATCCTCAGATAAAAAAGGTGATGTTGTGCAGTGTTGGTATAGAATGAGTGTCATTTCAGATGTACCAAAACCATTCTCTGTACAGTTTTGTGATTTGGTGTTTTTTCCCCCCGTGGCAGCTCTGCAGACTTAGCATAGGATCAGAGACAAGGGAGATGTCTGTAATTACATAATTCAGTTAACAGCTTTGCTAATGAGTGCACCAGAAACAAATAGTCTAGTTGTTGTAACCCTGCAGCATTAAGGTTAAAAAAAAAAAGTGATAATTTAAATAAAGCTTCACAGAGTCACAGAATGGTAGGGGTTGGAAGGGACCTCTGAAGATCATCGAGTCCAACCCGCTGGCCAGAGCAAGACCAAAACTAGAGCAGATCACTCAGAAATGCATCCAGACAGGTCTTGAAAGTCTCCAGAGAAGGAGACTCCACAACCTCTCTGAGCAGCCTGTTCCAGTGCTCTGTAACCCTTACAGTAAAGAAGTTCTTCCTCACGTTGAGGTGGAACTTCCTGTACTCGAGCTTGAATCCATTGCCCCTCATCCTATCACAGTGCACAAGTGAAAAGAGGCTGTCCCTGCCTTCTTGATGCCCAACCCTTGTTTTCCACTTCACGAATTACGTTTCTGGCCACTGTTACCTCATCCACCATTCCCAAGGAGAACTCAGTTTCCCACTTTTCTGCACACTGACTCATCTGCAGGGCCTGACAACAAACTCTCCATCCCGTTAGAATCCTGCAGAGTTATTGGAAAGACAAACCTGTAGGAACTCAGCCAGAACCAGCTGCAGCTGTATCTCTTTCAAGGCTCCAGAGTGCATTACCAATACGTTTACAGGTCCTTCCTATTTTGCTTGCTTGCAGAGCGTTAGACCCACGCCCCAGAACGAAGCTATCACAGTGCATTTCAAGCCCGTGACGTTAAAAGCCTCTGAAAGTAAATATACCAAAGTTGCAAGCATTAGCTTTGATGGTAAGTGCTGCTCCTCTCTTCTTGCAACTCGTCAAGTGCTTCTTAAAACTTGCTGAAACTTCATCAATTATTTTCACTATAATTTTGAGAAGGAAATTGCATTTCCCTACCTTCTAGTTTCAGTTATTTCTGAAGGCATTTTCGTTCCGCGAGGACCTTTGAGTGGTAAATACTGGTGAGAAAAGGAGGAATTCCTAATTGCTCTGTTAAACAGAAGCAGTATTCTTATCCTGATTATTTGAAATATTTAGTGAGTCCAAATAGACACTTGGTTTTGAGAAATCCACACAAACCAGGGCATCTTTCTCACATATCATATATTCGATTAGAGGAGAGGATGTCCCTTGGCTCACTCTTTGGCCTTTCCTTTAAAAAGGAATCCAAAATCTCATTTCTACAAAAAATACGTTAAAAAACTATGTTGGAATGCTCATTAAAAGAGAGCTCTGGCATGCTCTTGAGAACCTTACTAGGAAAATTGGCTTATTTTATTTGCTCTCTTGAATTCATAATAAAGAAAAAGGGAGGTGGAAAAACCTGGTGCCTTTCCTATGAAGATACATATGTTGATACTGACTTTCATTTATATCTTCACAGCAGAAGTGTTGGGTCATTTTTTTCCTCCTGCATCGTGTGACTGTAAATACTATGCTGACATTTTGTAGAAAGGCACCTCCATTTATACAGCAATTGTAATTTCTGTCAGATACTAGATGGTGCTTTAAGTCTTTCTGCCCAGTGGGTGTAAAAATTGAAGTTTATAGATGCACTGTTTTTCATTTCAGGTAGATGTCATTTTAGATCTTGTGTGGATAGAGAGGGTTCACTTTTTAATTGTTATTTACTGATATTATTAGATATTTATATATGATATTTAGATACTAGATATGTATCTATATTTTATATATATTATTTCATGTGTATATATATATGTAGCTTTCAGTTTGTAAGATGAATGAGCTACGTTACTGATGAACACGTGGTAAATCTTGGAAGGAATGGTAGTTGGGGGAAAATACCCAGGCAAGCTGCTGAATGTGTTTGAAGGGTTGACTTGGTGAATTCCTTTCAGCCATCCCTAAACACTTGCTATTTCAGTTGTCCTGATCCTTGCAGGAGCTTCACGGGCTGATGGTTTCTCCTCACTAGTATTTGAATCCCTTGCTTCATCTGCAATCTTGGAGCAGACGTGCAAGCATCGTTCTTGGTGCTTGTGTGGTCTGGGCTCTTACAAAGATTCTGATGCTATTTCTGCAAAGTTTAGCATGTCTTTAATTTCCTCATTATTAAAATGTTGCTGCATTCCTGCTCCAAAGTCCTGCTGGACTGGTGGTTCTAAGAGAGGAGCCCAGCCATCTGGAGTTTCTGTAATGGAGGGATAGGTGTATTCCATACTTTTGAGTGGGGAACTCAGCTCAGCTGGGATCTGAATTATCCTCTGACATGTTCAAATTATTTATTTGACAGGACCACCATTTCCCTGCCATGGGTAAGCTTCCTAACTCAGTCAAGTCAATTAACTGGTGTGAAGGGGAGGGAGTTCAGAATTCAGCTCTTACTTCCAAGACTTATTCCGTGTCAGTTGCTTATTTAAACTTTGTTAAGATCCATTTTTCTTTTCCATGTTACTTCATTTCTGGACTAGCTCCATGGTTTTATTCTTCTACTCGTGCTAGTCCAACCAAATAGATTTTTTGGTGTGTTTGTTTTTGGGTTTTTTTTGTCTGCTTTATCAAACTTCTTACATTCTTGTGTGGACAGCGTCGAAAGCAAAAAAAGCATCACAGTCTTCTGGGAAAATAACTGTTAAAGCAAAAGAGAAGAGCTACTCCAAACTTGAAATACCATATCAAGCAGAAGTGTTGGATGGGTAAGCTCACACTAATTGAACATCACTCAAAAACTAAATGCTGCAAATTATCTGGTGAATTTAGCCTTTTTAGGGGGAGAGGGGACATGAAGAGGTGATACCCAAGTTTTCTAAATCTGGAGCTCATTTAGAACTGCAATTCTGTGCTTGAATTTCTCTGTTTTTCCAGTAGTAGATGAGATAATCTCAGTAATGCATAAGCTGGTTTCAAGGCTTGGGTTCAGAGTGACCTTTGAGTTGTTTTTCAGAGCAGTTAAGGCTGCAGATGAGACATTTTAAAACTGAAATTCATCCAGTTTTGCATTTGTCATTCTGTCGCTACACGAAGTAAGGGTAGGGAAAAATACCTTCAGTTTTAAGCAAAATTGTGGAAGAACTTGTGAGCATTTCCTTATTTTTCAGTTACTTATTATGTGGCTTAAGTGACTTTCAAATTATTGTTGAAGTAAGGTGCTACTTTATCAACAGCACTGCCAGAGTATTTTCAAGGAAAACCAACTAATCCTTACCTTTTGTGCTGCAGCACCTGATTTGGTTAATAAGGAATATGTGTGATTTTCAAACTACCTGAATACTTCAACACTTCTTTTAGCCCTCCTCATATGCCACTTGACATTATTATTTTCTCATCTCTTTTCAAATACTTAATTATCCATGTCCCTGTAGTACTAATAATCGAGTCTCAGTGGGATATGTACCTTCATTGCTGCTGGACTGAGTGAATTCTACTCTTTGGTGTAAGAAAAAAAAACCCCAACCCTTTGTTTGAGGAAAGTCTTTCTTTTTCTCCCACTGTTTCCTTTGAATAGATACTTAGGATTTGATCACGCTGCCACACTCTTTCACATCCGTGACAGTGCTGCTGATTCCGTGGAAAGACTGATCTATCTGACAAACACTTTCAGTTTTGCAGTCCTCATCCATGATGTTGTCTTGCCAGAAGAAGCAAAACCGATGTTTAAAGTAAGCCCCGTTTGAGGGAACGTTTTTAACTGACAGTAAACATTTGAATGTGCTGCTCTTTGGTAAATTGTAACCTTGGTCTTCATTGTTCACTGATCTAGGTCCAGAACTTCAGTAAACCAGTCTTAATTCCGCCTAATGAATCCAGATATATTTTTACACTTCATTTTATGCCTTCCACATCATCTGTTCATATAGATAATAATATTTTGCTTATCACCAATGCTTCTAAATTTCACCTACCTGTCCGAGCATACACAGGATTTTTAGATGTAAGTATTTTCCCTTTTTTTGAGCTACTTTAGTCTAATTAGAGGCAGACTTCATAGGACTGCTCTTAATTCTTTATCAAACATCTATGGGAGGATGGATTTTCAAAATGATTTTACCAGTTCTTTTCTTACACAGCTTTGGTTACTGCTGAAAAAAAATCTTTTTTTTGTTCCCTTTAATTTTACATGGAAAACGTATAGAATTTGGAGATTGTATTCTGTATTAGATTTATTAATGCATTTGTTAAATGAGCTTAGAGTTTGAGCACATTTTATATTTAACTTATGCTAAAATACCTTTCTCAATCTTTCCAGTACTTTGTACTGCCTCCAAAAACCGAGGAACGATTTATAGATTTTGGCATACTGAGTGCAACAGAAGCTACCAGCATTTTATTTGCAGTCATCAACAGCAACCCGATAGAGGTAAGGATGGATTTATTTTTAATTTGCCTTTAAAAGAAAAAAAAAAGAAAAAGAAAAAAGAGAATTTACGTCAGTGTTACTGAAAATGCTACTTTTGTTCTTTCTAAGCTGGCTATAAAAAGTTGGCATATTATAGGGGATGGTTTGGCCATAGAACTTCTAACAACTGAAAAGGGAAACAGAACGACGATAATTGCAAACCAGCAGGAACTGCAAAACGCTAGTGCGTCCGACCAGTCTTCAGTAAGTAATCCTTTGGATCCTTTGCTTAAAGCTAGATTCAGGATTGAGGGTGGGGGGGAAGAGACAGATCTGTGCAACTTCTTGGTGAACTCCTAGGTGATCCTGCTCCGGCAGGGGGGTTGGACTAGATGTTCTTTCTAGGTCCCTTCCAACCCCTAACACTCTATGGTTCTTGCAGCTTCATTTTAGCAGGGAGGAGGGAGGATCTTAATTCTTTATTTTTCTTCTTACTTCAAGGTCTTAATTTTTCTCTAACTTTAGACTATAATATACCATGTAGACTCTTAAAAATTTATTTTAGGAAGCAGTATGGTGTTCTGGTGGGTTAGATTTTGAAAGGGGAATCTTCAGAGCCAGTAACCTTTGTACTCTCAGATGATCATTTCTCTGGGAGGAGTGGAATGGTGTCATCTCAAGGAATAGACAGTTTTTGGGTTAGTAACTTATGTGCTTGAATTTTTCTTTTTTACTACTGACAGTTGTTTCAGATGAGTTCTGATTCAGCATAAAGAAAGAAAAGGATGTTGTGTATGGGTTTTTTTTTTTTTTTTCCAGTGAATTATTTTCCATGGGATGGAATGCAATGGCTGACTCTCTTTCTGCCATTTACAGGTGATACTAGCATCTGGTTATTATGCTGTGTTTAGAGTAAAACTCATAGCAAAGGAACTTGAAGGAATTCATGATGGAGCTGTACAAATCACGACAGACTATGAGGTATGTTTATTATATATTCATGGATGTTGCCCAAATGAAAAATATTCAGTTTTTAAGCATGAAGTTTTACGAGTTGTATTAGTGGACAGATTGCAATGTCAGGGAGAAGCTGAGGTTGGAAGGGACCTCTGGAAGTCAGGTTATCTCTGCAAGTGAGCCCTGCATCAACCAACAGTAATGCTACTTATGCTCTGTCTTCTCTGAAGGAATGAAGAATTATTTTATTACGATTTTCAGCTGACTTTCAGAAATATCTGTTTAAATCTGACCTAATGCTTTGAGGTACAGGTTCTTCAATGCCTTGACACATCCTCAAATCATCAACGGGTGCTTCTTTGGGCCGTAACACGTGCTGACAACATGCATTTTCCTACAGTATCAGTTACTGCAATTGAGCTATAATTTCTCTTGTCAAAACCCAGTGTGAAAGTTGTTTTGGAAAAGTGGCAGTTTGCTGACAGCTGAAGAAACAGAGTTCTAACACTAAGATTAGTATGGGAGAGAACAACAACCATTTAATTCTCAACTTCATGTGTCTTTCCTGTTAACACACTGTTTTGCAGACAAAGAGGTTCTAATACATAATGGAATCTGTGTTTATTATCTTTGGGTGATATGTGTGGAAAAAAAAATGGGACACACTGGGCTTATGAAGTCAGGAATCTATGTAACTTATTGTGTGGATCTGATGAAGATACAGAAAATGGGAAATGCCCAATTTATACTAGTTACCTGAGATTTTAAACTTGTTTTTATATGCCCATGCATGTATGTGATCCTCAGTTATAAAATCTGAAGCATTTTATTCTCTTCTTTGTTCTTATTCCCCTTGTATTGGCAACTTTAATAATACACACAAAGGATCTCATGGGCATCCCTTCCACACTCCTTTTTCTAAGTCTATGTCCATCTTGAGGTCTTACTGTGACTTCTCCTGTTTTTTGGGAAGTACAGTATATCCTCTTCCCTCATGTTCTTTTACTTTAAAGATGTTATCCTCCTGTTTTCCAGCAAAGTAAAGTGAGACCTATATAATGCCCAATTGGAGAGCTTATTATATTTCAACTGTGCTTTGGTGTCCCAAGTATGACTGTGTTTCCTGACAACGTGGTGTGACTGTTGTGAATATCAGCTCTTAACTCAAGTCTCCATGTTTTATGTATATATAAATCTATACTATATTGATTGTAAAATATTAGGGTTTTGTTATTCTGTGCAATTTAAAAGTGGGAGAGACATTGAAAGGCTGAAATCTAAATGTTGTTCTCTAAACTTTTCTTGTTCTCCTTTTTTCCCCCCAGATTTTAACTATACCAGTGAAGGCAGTCATTGCTGTAGGCTCGCTGACCTGCTCCCCAAAGCATGTTTTTCTTCCACCTTCTTTTCCAGTAAGAGACTTGGGTTGTAGCATTAAATGTTTTCTTGCTATGTTGTTTATTTATCTGTCCTTTTCAAGAGAAACCACTGTCTTGCATTTTTCCATGTCAAATTTGTAGAGAGATTGTGCTCCCAAAGTGTTACGATTCAGTTTGTCACTGTTTTGGGTTTGATTTTTTTTTCCTCCACGTGTCCCAAGCACATCCCTCTATCTCCATTACAGCCCACTTGAATGAGATGTTGGAATACTGATAGGATCCCAAACCTGATTCTTTGCAGCTTCATTCTAACATAGCTGTGGTCCCTTGGTCGTTACCAATTCACATGCTTTAGCACCCGGAGTGAGAGAGAGATGAAGCTGCACAAATGCATTTTTCAAATGCCTGAAGTGTGATACCACAGCCAACAGTCAGCCCATAAACTGACACTTGAGCATAAGAAGTCCTCAATCTCTGGGGAGGCATTATTGTGTTGTTTCCACGTGGAAAGTAGCTCTTCTTGAAGGTACATGAACAGGAAAGCAAGAAAATTGTGTGGGATCTACAGCAGCCCCCTGCAAAAGTGTAGTGGCTGTTTCTGTCCTTCCTCTTGCAGTTGTGTTTTTCAGTGGGTGCTAAAAGCAGCTTCTTTGCTCAGGGCTACAGACTCCAGCAACATCTTCTCACTTGACATCGAGCATAACCATAAAAGTGTGTGCAATCAAGGAGTATTGACTTTGCAATTGGTATTTCATTGGCGTCTGACCTTTACGTGACTTTCTGATGAGTGGGGAGTGTAAGATGATAGAAAATCATAGGGAGAGAGATTGGAAACTCTGGGAGAAAATCATTAGCAAAAGGAGATAGAGATGGCAGTTTTCTGAAAGGATAGAACTCACTCCATGCATGTTGGTGGAAATGGTTTTTGTTTCTTTGGCTGTCCTGTGTAGTCTGAGTTCTGTCATAGAGCTCTGCCCGTTCACACCTCCTCTTCCCGTAGCTCCTTATTATCTCCTGCTTGTTTTGCAATTTGTGTACTCCTAAATAGCAGTTTTTCACTGAACTTTATCAAATGCTTTACCTCATGTCTAGTGCATAAATGATATTTTATAAAAGAAGCCATGCAATAGGTCTCACTGGAGGAAGATGGATCAATCAGCAGGACTCCAGTAAATCAGTGCTCCATGTGTCCCATAATCTGGATATTCCATCTCCCTTCTGATCTCAATTCACAAATTGTTTTACAGTCACTTGCTACAGATTTCTGGTTATTTTTTTTTTTATCTTTAGGATCTATGTTTTCTGGTTGCCTACGTGGCCTCACCATTCTGTGGATAGTTATTACACTGACGACTGTATCTGTAATTTCATCTATGAGCTGCTCCATCAGCCTTTGATGAACTGCCCTGGGTGTTCCTATGCTGGCAGGGGGGTTGGACATGATGATCTCCAGGGGTCCCTTCCAACCCCTAACATTCTATGGGTCTGTGATTCTAGAAACTGAAATAACTTCAAGGTCCATTTCTCTTTCCTTCACCAAACGTAAAGCAATTCCTATATTCTCTGTCCTCATTCATATTATTCTAATTCCTGGCCAGATCATTGTCCTTCTGAAACTCCACATTAAAATATTTTGTTCCATTTGGGGCCACAAAGAAGTAAATTTTATTTTAATCTTCCTTTATTTTGTTCTAACTGGAATGGCTAGAGAGCTTCTTGATGTACCTTCGTATGCATCCAAGGCCTTGGTCAGCTTGATTCTCCTTGTTTGCTTTTGCTTTGGCAGGTACCACTCCTTGTAGCCCTTGTGTTTCTCAGCCTCTAGGGAGCTGTGATTTTCATTGACTTTATGCTCTCTTCTACTCATGTTTTCCCATTATTACCCATTCAGGGGACCTCTGGGCTCCTGCATTTTGTTTGGGAGTATGCATTCAGATATAATTATTGCCTTTGACAAGACTCTAGACAGTCTTCTGTGTTCAAGCCCCAAGCTTTCCAGAGCAGTCAGCTTCACTTACTATTTCTGTTAGTTGATCACTGAGCTCTTTTGATACTTGAGAGCACTGACAGCAGACTGACTTTTCCTTTTTCTTGGATTCCATTCAAAGTAAACTTGTGATGGCTGAATTCATTATACTCTTGCATCTAGTTGTTTTGTAATGCCTCAATTACTTACAAAAATAAGCCTGAAATAGCAGCAGTTCTTGTTTCAGTGCTTAGTGGAGAAATTTGGCAGCTATAACATCCAGGAGTGATTAGGTACTACAATTTTAGTAACACTTACTGTTCAGTTCATCCCAAAGGTGTAATTCTCCTGCAGCTGCCTGGTTCCCACTGCTGTCTGTCCCTTGTTGATAATTTGAGTGTATTTGCACCTCGGTCTGATTTCTGGCATTCTGTCCAAGTTTGTCAGCAACACACTAACAGTGTTTACAAGCCTTGTAAAGATCAGCCTCTCGATTTAAACACATCTTAGCTGTGTTGACTTCTTCTTCATAACAGCTCCCAGTGCCCCACCTCTCAACTCATCCCTGGCCAGAGCTCATCTCCCAGGACCTCCATGCCAAACAGCATTGTTCTGTTTTTCTTACTAATGATGGGTAAACTCCTCTTCCCTTATCTGTTGTTTCATATCCAAATGCTTTGTAACAGTCTGGTGTTTAACAAACCTTCATCTTGCCCAAGTGATGGCAGTTTGCTACCCGTAGGATCCATAGGTGAAGCTCAGGCATCCCTCCTTTTCAGCTTAACAGGACTATACCGCTTGGAGATTTATTCTTGTCATTTCTTTCCCTCTGGAGTTGCTGCTATCGAGACTGTTATAGGATGGGACTGTTTCCTGAGGCCACAGTCCAATTTTCAGCTTCCAAAAGTGCATCTCTCCCATCTCTCCACTTCAGTCCTTACCTTAGAGGAATTTTTAAAAAGCTGCAAGTATTGATTTAAGGGGAATACGAAAAACTCCAGTCACCTTCATTAGGAGATAGCCTTGGCTGTTTAAATTTGCTTGTATTCATTTATTTTTTTATAACTCTGAAATGTCACTGGTCCCAAGTTTGTTTTTTTGGTCTGGTTTGTTTATTTGTTGGTTACTGGAGAGAGGGTGAAAAACACAGCCACAGAATCCTCGATTTAGGATCGAGGGCAGGGGGGGAGCTTGAGCATTGCAGTGACTCTGATTGTGACCAGCAATTAAACTACGTGTTCTGTGGCTAAAAGGTAAAAGAACTTTTGGCTCAGTAGAGAATTTAGATGTCGAGGTGTGGGGAAAAGCCTTGCACTGTTTTCTTTCTAAACGTTGTCATTTTAGTGCCTGGTTTCTTATTTTTATTGGGAGTGGGAAGGAAGCTTAGAAAGCTGAGGTTTTCACTTGCCTTTTATCCTGAAGTTACAAGTGGCAAATTTTTTTTGTTGTTTTTCAGGTAGCATAGTTAAAAAAATCTGAATTTAACATTTCATCTCTGCTGTAGTCTTTGCCAGCCTGTATAAATAAATACATATGCTGGGGAAAATGTATATCCCGCAGACGTTTTTCTTCCTTCCTTTTCTTTAGGGGAAAGTAGTGCACCAGAGCCTGAATATTATGAATTCCTTCTCTCAAAAAGTGAAAATACAACACATACGCTCCCTGTCAGAAGATGTAAGGTTTTATTATAAGAGGCTAAGAAGCAATAAAGAAGACTTAGAGCCAGGAAAAAAATCAAAGGTTTGTTTATACCTTTTTTTCTACATGTGTACAAGTTCTTTCTCACAGACAACACACATTAAATTCCTGCAGCCTTCAAATCTTCTTTCTTTTTTTCTGTGGTCATTAGATTTACTGTGCTGTTTCTTAATTGATCTGCTCTTATCTGTTTTTTCAGATTGCAAATATTTATTTTGACCCCGGTTTACAATGTGGAGATCATTGTTATGTAGGATTGCCTTTTCTATCTAAATGTAAGTGATGTCCAACTTGTCTTAATTAGGATTTTTAATACAAAGTCTTCTCCTTAAGCAGTGATTTTACATGTTTAAAAACCACATTATTTCTTAAAGCGGAATCTAAAGTCCAGCACAACTTAGCAATGCAAGAAGATACGTGGGATTCTGACTGGGATTTGCATGAGAACTTATTCAAAGAATGGACAGAAATTAAGAAGAACTCAAGCCATAGGTAAGCTTTTTATCCCTGCTGCTTCAAGCCTTAAATCACTGGATAATTCTGTGCTATGTGTGCTTTTATAAAAGACAAGGTTTCTTAATATTGCAGTGCTCGTTGAGAGGGGACCAAGGAGGAGTCACTTGGCCTTCTCTGCAAAACCTTTGAAGAGAATGTTTTAGAAGTTAAAAACCAGTAATAATGTTCTCAAGTTGACTGCAGTGCTGAAAGATGCTCTTTGTGTACAGTATCCCTGCTCAGTTTGGTTTTCGAGTAGTCTCCTCAAGATCCCTCAAAGATTTCATTAGGTTTTCCATTGCTGCTCTTCTGAGATGATTGCATTTCAGTGAGTTATCAAATTGTCTGATATTTTGCCTTCAGCTTTCATGAATAGGTGATTAATGATTGCTGGTTAATGTTTAGAAAAAGTGAAACTCTGTAGCCTGCTGTGTACCTTTTAAACATTCTGCCTCCTGGTACATGATGTGATTTAATCTCCAGGAGACACAAGTCAGCACTAACAGTAAGTGCATTTCTCTTCTGTGGTGGTGACATCCAGACAACCAAAAAAGTTATACATATTTGTGGAGAAACAAAATGCCTGTATGTAGCTAAATAGAGTAATTAAAACCATACCTCCTTTATCACTTTTTTTTTTTGTTATCGTGCTAACAAATTAATAAGAAATCTGATCTGAACAGAGTCCTCTATTTAGCCATGCCAGTAGCTTTCAAGAATGTCCTGTCACCTAGAGGACAGCAAAGGAAAATTCCATTAAAAACTAGTGCATAAGTAACAGTTCTAGCTAAAATATACAATGCTTTAACATTATTTAATATACTGTATGATTGGAATCTGTCATGCTTTTAAAGAGAGCTCCATTAACCAGCTTTCTGAACACAGGGAGGGGTTCTGACGTGGCCTTTTGGGGTCTCTCCAAAAGGTTTGAAGTCTAGTGTTTCATCTGTTTTGCTGACTGGAGATCTCAATACTGTCCAGCTTATTCCAGCTTACAGGGGAGAGTTGTAGGAGAACAGGAATCGAGCTCTGTGGCAGAGGTTGGTTGATAGCAAAGAACTTCATTCACTGGTGGAAAAAGTAGCTGGCCCCGGGTGTGACTAGTTCAGATTTGCTTTAGATTTTTAGACAGGAGTATAACTACATGTACAGATCTACTGTGCACTAGACACGTAGCAGGAGTGCTGTTTTTCCTTTCTACTGTCTGCTTTTGCAAACCACCAAATAGATTTGGGTTAGTTTTTGTACTGATCTGAATCATATTCTTAAAACTGCTTTCCGCCGTAGTAAGGGCTCAACACTTCCTCATGAAAGAGAAAATTAGTGTCTCTCTGTCCCAAGAGATGCCGGTATCAAAAGGAGAGATGCAGATATCAAAAGATTTGTGATGTGTTGCATAAGTCCTACTTCATTTTCTGCTCACCCTTTCTCCCTATAAAGGCCGTAAGAGAACTCGGAATGGATGGGTGTTGGTATCAATACTTAAATAGGAAGCATCTTTAGAACCTCTCTTTTGGTCTTGTACAGTGTGTTTTGGTGGTTTCTGTTGCCCATATGGACTGCTGGTAAACAGAGCAGAGCTTAGTGGGGTTCTATAATTCTTTAATTCCATATATTTACATAATTTACCATCACCTGCCTTACCAGGACAGGCTGAGAGCCCTGGGGCTTTTTAGTCTGGAGAGGAGAAGACTGAGAGGGGATCTAATTAATGTCCATAAATACATAAGGGCTGGGGGTCAAGAAGGCAGGGACAGCCTCTTTTCACTTGTGCACTGTGATAGGATGAGGGGCAATGGATTCAAGCTCGAGTACAGGAAGTTCCACCTCAACATGAGGAAGAACTTCTTTACTGTAAGGTTACAGAGCACTGGAACAGGCTGCCCAGGGAAGCTCTGGAGTCTTCTTCTCTGGAGACTTTGAAGACCTGTCTGGATTCATTTCTGCATGATGCTCTCTAGTTTTGTCCTGCTGTGGCCAGCAGGCTGGACTTGATGATCTTCAGAGTTCCCTTCCAACCTCTACCATTCTGTGATTCTATTTCTCAAACTAATGTTGCTTTCAGGGTGCTTTTAAGCATTCTTCTTTTTCCAGGTTTCTCCTATTTTACTCCTGTAAAGTAAGTTTGCTAATTATTTCTCCAGATTGAATGCTGTGTTTGAAGTAGACACAGATCTCCAGAAGGACGTCCGGTTGAAAATTACAGCAGAAATGGCCTGGCCTTCCCTACTTCATTCACCACGCCACCTAAGCTTCCCTCTTACCAATACAAACAGTTCATCAGTAAGTTATTTTGGTGATAGTATCATTGTGTAAGGACTGCATTTTCAGAGCTCTTTCCAATTACATTAACCCCAATGTTAATGTTACCAAAATTGTGTTTTCTGCATAGGAAGAAGAAATTTTTCTAGAAAATCCAGCTGATGTCCCTGTGTATGTTCAGTTCCTTCCTATAGCTCTGTATTCCAACCCCTCCACCTTTGCTGAGAAGACTTTAGCAAGGTAAGTATTGTTTTAGAGTGGTCAGGCCATCCTCACCCTCCAGGAAAATGCATTTTCCATAAAATACATGCATAAATTTGGCAGCAGTCTGAGGCCAGTTGAGAACTGAATCCAGGCTGATTGCCACCGAAAGCACATCTGTATTTTTTCTCCTAAGCTAAATTGACCTTTGCATTTCTTCCTTAACTTGAAGTAAGGGGTGGGAAATGAGAAAACTGGAATGTCCTTTTCAGCTGTTTGTTGTTGGAGTCCCACCATAACTTCTTGATTTGTTCTTAACTGTCATTATCTTTCCTGATCTGAGTTTAAAAAAAAAATTAAAAACTGAATATCTGTTTCAGGTTTAATTTGAGTAAGCCAGCTAATTTCAATCTAAGGACTCTGGAGTTCCAGGTCTTCAGAAACTGTGTAAGTATTTCGATATGTTCTTTAGATTTGTCTATTTAGATGTTTAAATAGGAGTTCAGTTGCACATGCCTTGAAGTTTAGGTGTTAGTTTGATATGAAAAATGGAGTGCTTCTGTTGGATATTTTCAGGGAATTAGGAAAAGTAGTATTTCTGCATTTTATATATATATATATATTCCATATTATGTTCTATATTCCATTATAATAGAATAGTGGAAGTTACAGGAAAACTGCATTTATTCATTCTGTTACTGATTTTTTCTGCGTGTGTAGTGGTTGATAGTTCTACAATTAGCAAAGTATTGAGCTTTCCATTGCTCTGGTGTTTATTTTAAATAGCCTGAGTTTTGTGGACATCTTTAACGTATGCTCTTCCATAGAAAGCATGCCACAGCCTGAAAACTTCCCTTTTTTAATCCAAAATATCTGCCCTCTCCCCTCCATTTGCAGTTATTATATATTATCAGTTTGATGCTTGCACAGTGTCTAAAGGCAGATATAGCAAAGCCCAATTTTTCCAGTACTTGTACTATTTCAAGGCTGCTTTTCCCCCTCTTTTCCTTTACTTAGGAAAACCAACATTCTACCAAAGTTTTAACGATGGGGCATTTTGAGGGTGGAAAATGTTACATAATGCCTTAAATGCTAATTTGGGGGTTCAAATATACATTTAGAAAACTTCTGAGCTCTTTCTTCTGTGAGAGCTTTATGAATCCGCGTGTCTGTAGCTGAGCTCAGTTCTGTCTTGCTGTGTTCTTCTGCTTCTCAGTAAACACAGATGGTTTACTAATAAGGGAAATTCTTGTGCTGCCAGACTCCCTGGTTAAAAAGCATAGTGTGTATCATTGGGTAGTGAACTTCTTTGTGACAAGACCAATTTTCTAGCTAAGATGATATAATTTCTAACAAACAGATGTAAACAAATTTCTTATATTTAAAATATGTTACTTTGTTTTAAGGTCCAGCCACTACAGAGCCCTGTGGGACTTACAAAGGGCTTGGCTCGTCACTCTGTTTTAAGCCTGGTATTAAAACCTGGTGAGAGAAAGTCTGTCAAAGTAAAGTTCACTCCAGTTCTTAATAAAACTGTTTCGTCGTTAATTGTTATCAGGTAGGGAAGATCTTTCTGCAATGAATGTGAGTTTTTCTGATGTTTTTCATGTGCAGATATCAACTGCCAATAAGAAACTATTGCTTTTACAAGAATAGGGGTAGAAATAACACAGTAGAGGAGGTTTAGGCTGGATATTAGGAAACATTTCTTCACTGAAAGGGTTGACATACACTGAGATGCTCTGCCCAGGGCAGTGGTGGAGTCCCCATCCCTGGAGGCATTTAAATGGCCCCTGGACCTGGTGCTCAGGGCCATGGTTTAGTGGTGAGCTTGCAGTGTTGGGTGGAAGGCTGGACTAAATAATCTTAAAGGTCTCTTCCAACCAAAGACATTCTGTGAAACATATATGTCTGGAGATTGGATTTAGTTTCAATGTAATCATGGTATGTTTTACAGGAGTTAAATTGTATGCAATACATACTTCCTAAGATAAAAATATAATACCTGGAAACCGGAATTCTTAGTTGCATACTGCACTATATTGAAAGTAGGGACCTTAGTGTGGCCTTCCAGTGTCTGAAGGGGGCTACAAGAAAGCTGGGGAGGGACTTGTTAGGCTGTGGGGCAGTGACAGGACTGGAGGGAATGGATTAAAACTAGAGATAGGTCAGTTCAGGTTGGACATCAGAAAGAATTTCTTCCCCATGAGGGTGGTGAGACACTGGCACAGGTTGCCCAGAGAGGTGGTGGAAGCCCCATCCTTGGAAGTGTTTAAGGCCAGGCTGGCTGGGGCTGTGAGCAACCTGCTCTAGTGGGAGGTGTCCCTGCCCATGGCAGTGGGGCTGGAACTGGATGAGCCTTAAGGTCCCTTCCAACCCTGACCATTCTATGGTTCTGTGACTCTGGTTGCAGATACCATTTACAAGATGAAGCTGCAATGTAAGTTCAGTCTTTTGAGTGAAGAGCTCTGAATAATTATTTCACTTTTGGATCGGGTTTGATACATTAATGTGATGATGAAACCTAAACTTTAACTAGCATCTCACTGGGTTTTTATTTTTACACAGTATTGGAAGTTCTTAGGCTTTTGCCTTGCAAACCCTGTGTTGGAGACCCCCACTGTGTAGTCCCATATCGTGGGGAGTTATCTGTGGAGCTGCTTCTATTTCTGTCCTCCAGATCTGGGCTATAACTTTGTAGTCTCTAGAGAAGCTTGCAGGAGCAATAGACTGCAGAATCTTTTTATGAATGTTTTCCCTTTTCCTTTGTACACAGAAATAATTTGACTGTAATAGATGCCATAATGGTACAAGGACAAGGAACAACTGAGAGCTTGAAGGTTGCAGGCAAACCTCCTGGTCCAGGAAGTTCTTTACGCTTTAAAATCACAGAAGCATTACTGAAAGACTGTTCAGAAAGTGAGTACTTCTTGAGCTGCCATGCAAAACAGAAAAGAAATTACATTTTATGTGTGCAAGTTGCAATGTGTGGAAATACCTTTCCCTTCATTGTGTTTCTTTAAATATCTTTAAATACTTTAAAATCGCTTCTTCATTTCGGCAGAGACTGAAAGATTTTCTCTTTTTCATGTTCATGTGAAAATTAGGAAAGATGAAACTTCATCCACTAAAATTTCAGATAAAGTTTAGTAGGATAATCCCCAGTTCCTAATTTTAAATTAAACTGGATTACAGATGAAACTTTCTGATTTTGATATGTTTTATTTTACTATTTTTTTCCCCCTCACACCTTCAGAATCTGTGTGCACAAAGTCAACAGAGATAAAGGCAGGGTCTGTTCCCTGATGGAAATTCTCTCCCAGACAGATTCTGTTCTGGGGTCAGAGGTGTTCTGCTGTGTGACCCCAGGCTTTCTTCCAAGATGAGAGCCAGGAGTACTTGTATTAACAAAGAACTGCTGCAAGAGGTTTACTTGTATCTGGCATTAAAATCTGCTTTGTTACCTTGAGGATTTCCAAACCTGTTTTTAAGGCACCATGTTAATTATTACCCAAGATGCTTCTGCTTCTTTGCTTTTTAAGGGATGAGTAAGAAAACTTCAAGCAAATGTAATGAAGGCTGTCTGTTTAGCATAACACTAACTGCTTTCTGCTCTTTCTTTCTAGAAATGAAATACAAAGAACCAAATTTCACTCTGAGGAGGACATTTAAAGTGGAAAACACAGGGCAGCTGCAGATTAATGTGAAAACTATGGATATCAGTGGCTATACGTGTGAAGGATATGGATTTAAAGTAGTTAACTGTCACGAGTTTGCACTAAGTGCCAATGCCTCTAAAGACATTGTCATATTGTAAGTGTGTTTTCTTACAAATGGAGTCTTACGTTTGGAATTCTGCAGAACTAATTTGTTTCAGAGGAAAATTACATTAATTGAATTCTAAGGGTTTTTTTTTCCTTGTAAACACTCTTTGATTTTTAAATAACTTCATGTTTTCATGACTGACTATAGGATTACTTTTCCTACTCTCCAGTAAATACAGCTTACTGAGTCAGAACGGTGTTACTATCTGGGTTTGTTACACATTTCCTTCGTTCGGGGCGTGAATGCACATGAGATCTAGATTTACATATGGGTTTGGTGCATTGCAGTATACAGAAAGGTGCCTTTAGACTCAAGATTTTAGACAGCATTTTAGTCTGGAATATTTGGTCCTTTGCCTTCATGATTGGTGAATTCTGACATTTTCTTATTGTACAATATCCTTGCACCAAAACCTGCTCTTTTAACACTGCTTGGATATGAAGTTGACTAATCAGAATATGGTACCTAAACAGTTCAGAAGGTTCTTCTGTTCTGCAAGGGGATGTGGGAGATATGGCAGGCAGTGAAACTTCACTGGTGTTTCTGCAACAACCTTGGTTTGTGATGAGGCAGGAACATAATGATGATGTTTTTGAAAAGGCTTGCAATTATAACTTAAAGGCAAAGTGTTTCAACACTTTATAGCTCATGTAGTTGTTGTTCCATTGCCTACTTAGAGCTGCTGTGAAATTTTTACTGCATCCATAGCTTTCTTTTAACAGATTTGGTCAAAACTTGATTTCAGTCATTATAACTTACCTTCATATGGTGTGTAGGGGTAAGCCATAGGTGTTCATCAGCTTAGTCAAGAACAGCTTGAGGTATTTGAAAGATACCAGTTAGTATTTTCAGACTAATTGCGTGGATGATTATTAGTCATACTACTGGGGCTGTTTGTTATAGTGATTGGTATTCCAGTCGTGGCAGTAATTGGTGGAGGGGTTTGGTTTGGGTTTTTTTGTTTGGTTGGCTTTTTGTTTCGGTTTTTTTGTCTGGTTGGTATTTTGGTTGGTTGGGTTTTTGGCTGGCTCATTGGTTGGGTTTTTGGCTGCCTGCCTGGTTGGGTTTTTGGCTGCCTGCCTGGTTGGGTTTTTGGCTGCCTGGTTGGGTTTTTGGCTGCCTGGTTGGGTTTTTGGCTGCCTGGTTGGGTTTTTGGCTGCCTGGTTGGTGGTTTTTGGCTGCCTGGTTGGTTCATGTTTTTGGTTGGTTGCGTTTTTGGCTGGTTGGGTTTTGTCTGTCTGTCTGGCTGGGTTTTTGGCTGGCTGGTTGGTTGGGTTTTGTCTGGCTGGCTGGTGAGTTGGGTTTTTGTCTGGATGGTTGGTTTTGTCTTGTTTGTTGTTTGATTTTTGTTTTTAATTTATGAATAATAAAAATTAACTCAAACTTTTGTGCTGTTCATATGAAACGTTCCAACATGCTCTACTTTGTTTTCAGGTTTACACCTGATTTCACTGCTTCCAGAGTCATACGTGAATTAAAATTCATCACCGCGGGAGGCTCTGAATTCATATTTATCTTGAATGCATCCCTTCCTTATCACATGTTAGCAACATGTGCAGAAGCTCTACCCAGGCCCAACTGGGAACTGGCACTGTACATAATCATCTCAGGAATAATGAGGTAGTGTGTATATGTTTGTTCTTACTGATATATGTGCATGAGCTGCCACTACTTGAACACAGGTTACGGAGAAGTACGGATGTATTCAGTTCATGCTGTAGTTGGCATGAAATAAAATAGTCTGAGGTGAAAAAGGAGAAGAAATTCAGAAATGCTACCATGGATTGAGTGTGACCAGCTTAAGGTTGAGGAGCACTGACTTGCTTTTTTCATCAAACTGAGGACAAAATAACATCTTGCTCGGGCCTGTTTCCTTGAGTGAGATACATACTCCTGGTAACCCTGGTAGTGGGTAGTTTTTTGATAAAGAATTAAGGAAAACATGTCTAAAATGAAGTACAAAAGCACTGCTAACAGTGAATTCACATAGAAATTGCAGCATCCTTCCCGAGTGATATGCTTTAGAGAGATAAAAGGCAGTGACTTTAATGAGCTTAGCAGATGCCTTGGATGAATTTAACTTTGCTGCCACTTGTGACAGACAACTGGTGATGCTAATAATGGGATTTCTGAGAACATGCAGAGTGTTGTTTGCAGCACCGCGTGCTCGGAGGCTACGGAGTAGCTTATTAATGCACTTTTTTTCTTAGCAAACAGATGTGTGTTAGCTGAGACTGATTGAAATATGAGTTGAAAATTCCACTGGGTTTTCCTAGTCTAACAGCTCTCTGTCTGTCTGTCTGTCTTTGCAATCTGAGGTTTTAAGCACTGTGTCCCTGCTCATCTCTTGGGTGACACTGCCTTTATCCAGAGAAAACCCTAGCACAGAAACTTATCAGTGCAAGTTGTTACTTATCAGTGACAACAAATCCTGGTTTCCTTTCTCAGAGCATCATAGAATGGTAGGGGTTGGAAGGGACCTCTGGAGATCAAGTCCAGCCCCACTGCCAGAGCAGGGTCACCCAGGGCAGCCCCCACAGGAACAGAGCCAGGGGGGGTTGGAAAATCTCCAGAGAAGGAGACTCCACAGCCTCTCTGGGCAGCCTGGGCCAGGTCACAGTGAAGAAGTTTCTCCTCCTGTTGAGGTGGAACTTCCTGGGTTCCAGTTTGTGACCATTGCCTCTCGTCCTATCCCAGGGCACCACTGAAAAGAACCTGGCCCCTTCTACTTGACACCCACCCTGCAGAGATTTGGAACCATTAATAAGATCCCCAAGCATTAATAAGATCCCCAAACATTAATAAGATCCCCAAGCATTAGTAATATCCCCAGACATTAACAAGATTCTCATTAGTGTTAAGCTCGTAACCTAGTGTGAGATGGATTGCTGCTGTAGAAGTCTGTGATGAAAAAGTGTACTGCAAATCCAAAGCATTATCACACACGTAATATTCCTGCATTAATTAATTTTTTTAATATATATTAAGATACTGGCTCATCCATTTTGCTGTATTATGTTACATAAATGTTCCATTAGGCTGCCTTTCCTTCTAGGGGATAATAAATGCAGCAAAGGAAGTTACAGCTTCCTTCACTTTCTTTTTCTGACTCTTCAGCACTTTGGTAAGTAATGCAGTGTTACTTAGGAAACTGCATTTTCCTAAGTAACAGGAAAATATGTTTCCTAACTAATATTGCATCACTTAGGAAAGTGCCAAGTAAATACTTAAGTGGCTTTCTTCTGTATGTTTGCTAGACATTTATAGGCTTAATTTCTCTTTAGTTTGCTGACAAAATGAATAATGTTTGTCAGCTTAAGTGTAGCTTGCATGGAAGTTTGCTGTGTACTGGTTTTGGTAATTAGACTTTACAAAAGGATGCAGAATACTAATCCTTTCCCTCACTGTGTCTTTTCCCTACAAGTACAGAACACCCTTCTTAGCAGCAACCTAGAGAAGAGTCCTAACATAACCATTCCAGAATATTTCAAGGGTCCTATGCCCAGACAGACCCTGGACCTTTAGGGTGCCATGACAGGGGTTTGCTAGTTGCTGATAAACCAATGCTTCCCTCTCGTTGCAAAGTTAGCCTTAATTTCCAGGAATGAACAACTTGAGGAGTTTGTGGAGTTCATGTTTTCAATTTGATGAGGAGATGTTTCTTTTTTGCTTTCCCTAAATTGCTCGTGGTTTGGATTGTTCCCATACTTGTGGCTTCACGTTTTGAAGCCCAACTTGAGAGGCTATGGACAAAGACAACAAAGGAGCCAGGCTTTTTATGAGGAATTTATCACTAGGCATTTGTGTTCTCCAGGATAAAGCTGTGAGGGGAGGGAGGGCTGTCCCCAGATGATTCTTTGGTGCCTAGATGCTGTTTCACCCCATTGTGTGGTCTTCCTCACACTAATTTGTTTTGTGATTTAAATGACATAAACACTTTAGGCTAATTACATTTTTCTTGTCTTTAAGAACAATTGTTTAAAAAAAAAAAAGAAAAAAAAAAAACCCAACAAGCCACCACTGCTCCTCCCCCAATAAAGCCAGAACGTGCAGTTTAAAAGACCCCAGAACAAGATTTGTTCTGGTTTTCGTTTCAAAGCTGGGATCCATTTATCAAAACATGAAAGCTGGCTGATGTAGGGGCAGTAGAGTCCTTACCCAGAGAGTAGTAGAGGAGTAGAAGCCCTCAGGGTGACCTTTTGGTGCAGCCTCCCCAGTACAACCTCTGTGGAGCCCAGCATGGGGCTAAAAAGTCCCTGCCCAGCTTTCTTGTAGCCCCCTTCAGACACTGGAAGGCCACAATAAGGTCTCCCGGGAACCTTCTCTTCTCCAGCCCTCTGAGCATCCTCGTGGCCCTTCCCTGGACACGTTCCAGCACATCCTGTCTCTAAAGTCCATTTTTGATGGCATGGCGTTAATCTTTTGAGTAACAGTTTGTGTAAGCTTGTCTGAAAAATTCCCTTATTTCTCTAACGTTTCTGTTGCTGATTAACATCCTGGAGGAAAATGATCTTTCCTACCTTCTGCCATCTGCTTATACACCTAGAATCCCCTTTCACCCTGGGGCAGGGGGAAAAAAAAGCACCCATAGCCAGCTATCAACAGCTGACTTGGTCTCCAGAATTGCTTGTATTTTGGTGATGGTTAAAACCTAAAAGATGATGCCCAGCCTACGTTCTTTTAGCTCAAATTAAACAAGAGGTACCTCATCCTTTTGTGTGAATTGCTGCTGGTTTTCATACCCTCGGCTCAGAAAAACTGTCAGTCAGAACACGGGTGGAGAGAACCGAAGCTGGAGTTGCTACTTTAAAGTTCTTTAGTCAGAAACCTTCCTAGGGTAATAGGCAAGGGCAGCTTCACTCATCAGCACTGTGTCTCCTCCCCACGAACGTGTTAGAAGATGCAGGTCCCTGCAGGGTTTCTCTTGCTCCTCTCAAAGCCATAACTGAGTGCAGTGCATTGTGTGGGTGGAGACCCCTGAGCACAGCACCGCAGCAGACGCAGCTCCTTGTCAGACTCCTTCAAGTAAGGCTCTTCAATCTTGCTCCTCTGAGCAGCAGCACAGCTCTCTGCAGAGGGTCTCTGCTTGCTCAAGTGGAG